>CAIGRT010171189.1:0-12080 GCA_903798405.1 Fraxinus platypoda | reverse complement strand
TGCGTAAATGAGAGAGAGTGAATTCCTGAAAAATAAAATCCTACTACCCTCCAAATTTTGAAGGAAATATGATCACGTGACCAAAAGTAGGAAAAATATTTTCCATGGAAAAAAATGTCAATCAACAGCACAAAAGTAAGAATTTGAATTTAATAGTTCTATTACGTTCTGATTAACTGTGGCGTCAATTTAAATAAAATTCTATTTGACATCATTCGAGATTTGTCCGATTTAAATAATTGAGACTTGTCGCCAAAGTCCTCTTTCGGAAAAATTGAGATGCCCCCAACTAATTGAACCAACAATCAAATCTTTCACGATAAAGACCATGTTAATTTGTTGATCATCCATCTTCTAGTCTATTTCCTCCAGATCAATATACTGTGTTATCCATTCTAGTGTCAGCTACAAATTCATTTTAATATTTTTATTTCCTCTTTCATACCCTTGTTTGAATGGTCTCGTATAGTTAAGTTAAGGATTTGATAGAGTCGTGTCGAATCCCTTTCTTTAGAAATTGACTTAGCGGTCTTATGCAAGTTTTGTCTTTTAATGGACCAACACTGGCACCATAAAGAATCTATTGCTCGATAATCACTGTGTAAAAGTAAAACTTGTCCTTTCGATATTTTTGGCTAAATCGGTAAAAATTGTTTGCCCTCCAAAGATTGCTGACTTTACAAAGCTCGTTCATGATGTTTTCTTTTCCGTGGCATCCTATCATGCTTGAAAATGATGCAATTGCAAGGTACTACGGCATTGAGAGGGGTGCCGACAAATATCAATAAATGTATGTGAGACACATGGAAATACAAAAAACCATTATCACCAATACACATCCTGTTGGAATTTGGTTTTAAGGATCGAAATGTTGGTTAATTATACAACTTAAATGTGTCAACTTCAACCAAATATTCGGATGTGATTCAATATTTAAATTATGAATATAAATAGACTAAATTGTTCTACTCGTCGAGTAGATCGTAGTGATATATTTGAAATCTCAAAACTAATTCCGAATGAATGAGAAATTGTTGTCCAAAATTTGAAAGAAAAATCGAAATTCTGCATATTAGGCTGTCACTCGAGCGACAGTACAACGCCAGGCGAGCGACAGTTCACTAACTATTCTTTTGATTATAGGAAATGTTTTTTGTTGAAGAATGGAAATGATTAAATCCGTCATCACGTATACGGTTTCAGTAATTATCATTTCGTCTTCTCAAATCCTATTTTGATAAATTGAAACTATGTTCGATTTTGTGTACATAAAATGTACGTTTTGAATATAATTCATGAACATTATCGGTGTAATATCCTCCAACATATCCATCAATGTTTTTATTGATGTTAATGTTGTCCATGATGTCGTTGACAATCAATAAAGGTGCCTTGGTCATATGATTACCGACAAAATTATCGGTGATACCGATGAAAAATAATATATATCGGTGTTGCCGACCAAATTATTGACGACAATGCCATCAATATACCATATATATGTAGCTCATTACGACATCAATGCATCCTTGATGTCATTGGCAATCGCTGAAGAAGCCTCGATCCTTGATCCGAGACAAAGAAATATTTATTCTTTCTTCACTTTTTACACTTTTGTTTTTAATATTTCATCATAAAAATAAGATTTATTTTTATTTTTATTTTTATTTTTGTACAATAATTTTTTTTCTCCACTAGTATGTAAGTTTACTCTTTAGTTATTTTATTTATTGAGGGAATCTCTGTCCGTAAATTAAATTTTATTGAAATGAAATTATTAAAATTTTGGGTCTTAAGAATGTGGTGTTTAGGCTACCGCTTCAGTTGCCTATAAGTTGACCCAACTCTGTTGTCATGTTGGGATATCATAAATAAAATAATAAAAAGTGGCAGAATGATGAAATTTAAAACAAAATTGAAGTTCAATGATAAGTGTGTTTTGTGCACTTATTTGTGCGATATTGCTAAACTTTTATGTCGTTAATGTATTGATTCCTACTTAATTTAGGTTAATTTTCTTTTATTTCAGTGTTAGACCCATTTCAAAACAACTGGAAAAGAAAGAAAGAAAGATTAATTGGCCATTAATTTAGAAATTGAAGAGGACATGGTCACAAATAAATGGATCCAAGGCCCGCACCTCAGGTCCAACATTAAACAGGTCTCAAGACTTTAGCCTCTTTCATTTTTCCTCCTCCTCCTCCTCCTTTTTTTTGGGTAAATTAGGTCCACTGCAATTTTTTTTATTAAAAAAATGATAAAATAGTGCCATTCGATTCCATTTATAAATAAGGCCCAACAATGTTTTTTCATTGTGGAAATTTTATTTCTAAATTAGGCCAATTTCAAATGCAACAGAAGGGGACAATCGGCTTAGGATTTCTCAAAATCATGTTGCAGTGATTTCTTAATTCTACTCAATTTGTTCATCACATAGGTAGTATTTGATTTATTTGTTTAAAATAAGATACATTTTACTTGACTTGATAGAAATTAACGAAAATCCCAAAACAAATAGTGAAGTTGAGTCCTTAGTGATATGTGAACTTCAGAACTCCGAGTTCTTGCTTAACATGGTAATTCGGTACAAATTGTTGTATGCAGTCAATATTATGAGTAAATTTCTTCAAATCGAAAACATGGATATTGATGGTGATGGTGATGTCGACCTCTTACAAGGAATTGTTTAATTTCTCGAAGATTATAGAGAAATTGAATTTGTTCTTTTCATGGATAAACTGACAAAATGGGTAAGTAAAATGAGAATTGAAGCTGTATTTTGAGAAAAAACATATAATTTGAAGAAAGAAGCAATGTAAGTCAATTAGTTGAACAATCTTTTAGAGTTGAATGCTTCATTTGAACAATTTAAACAATATAAAAAGATATTTGGATTTTTATTAAATTTGGAGAGGTTAAGGCATACAACTTTTTTCAAATTATTGAAGCCTTGTATAAATCTTGAGAAGCATCTGGAATATAATGGACTTTCAGATATTAGTAGAGATGATTTATGTTTTGAGTTACATGTCTTGAGATGCCATATGGTAAGTGAAGCAACGAGAGCAATTTGAGTGTTACAACATTTGAAGGCATCTCAAAAGCTTATATTACTTACAAAATTTTGTTAACCATACCTTATCTCCGATCAACTATATCATAAGAAAGATTGAATCGACTGACTATGTTATCAATTGAAAAAGAAATAGTTGAACGGGTAGATTATTCAAATTTGATTAATGTTTTGCTTCTAAAATAGCAAGACGAATATTATTTAATTGATCGTTTGGAACATTGTCGACTTTGTTATTTGATTACAATATAAATCTTTTGTATAATACATTTTATTTGTTATTTTATTATTAAGTTGTAAATTAAACAAGTTAACTATTGTCTTTATAAAACATTTAAAGATGAGAAAATTACCTAGAAACCTACTTTTAAAGTTTCAATTTCAAAAAACAGGTGAATTAATTTTTATTTCACAAATCAGGTGGTAATTAAGTTTTAATAATTATAATTAATAAAAATTTAATTAAACCTAATCTCTACATATTCANTTTCAAAAAACATGTGAATTAATTTTTATTTCACAAATCAGGTGGTAATTAAGTTTTAATAATTATAATTAATAAAAATTTAATTAAACCTAATCTCTACATATTCACCTCACCTAACCCCCACCCACGCACCATTCATTTTAAAATCCCACTCACCATTCTCTCCGTACTCATTCTCTCTCTCTCTCTCTCTTCTCACCCACCTGCCATTCATCCAACCCGACTCCATTTTTGGCGCAGCTACGTATGGCGGAGCAAAATCGGCCACAACGACGAACGTCGCTGCACGTACTCTGGATGTGGTTTCCACCGGCAGCCACCGTGGAGTAGCGTCACCAGTTCCGTCTACGCCACTGCCACCACCGTCGGACAAGACGCCACCACCACCGTGCTTAAGGCGCTACCATCAAGCGGCGTCGCTCTGAAGAAGCAGCGCCGCGATAACCACCACGCGAACGTTGTGAAGACGGAACCACCACTGCGCTCGACGCCACCACCACCGAGCGGCGTCTGCTGCAGCCCGTCACTCCGAGACGTCGAAGGGCCACCGCACGCAAGGTCGCTTCTCGATCTACGCAATGCCGAGGCTATGTTGACCGGCGATGTAGAACTATGGGTTGTGATTTGTAGTTGAGCGCCGGTGATGTCTGTAGTTTGTGGTTTTGGGTGATAAGCTTCGCTGCTAGGGTTTTCCGGCGATTGTAGTTTTGTGATTTGTGTGTGTTTGTGATGGCGAGGTGGGTTGGTGGTGTTGGTAGCGGTGGCGTGTGGAGTGTGGGACGAGTGTTTGTGATTTGCTTTGGCCTTCCTCTTCGTAGATATTCTCATTTCTCATTGTAGAGATGGCGATGGTGGTTGTTATTGAGGATGCAGCGGTGGTTTGGAAGTGTGGTTTGGAAGCAGTGGTGGTGATATGGGTTGTGTGGTTGATGGCGGTAGAAAAAAATTTAGTGCAAAACAACAAAAATCAATTATTTTATGTCGATCTACGCTGTAGATTTGATTTTTTGATAACCTTATGTGATCAAATATGTGTTAGTTGTGACTAGTTGTGACCAATTCTGGGCTAATTGTGATCGATTGTGACTTGATCACATACGGTCACAATTAAGATTCAATTGGTCACACACAGTCACGCTGAACACAAATTTGGTCACAGTTAGTCACATTGTATACAAACTTGGTCACAATTAGTCACATACAGTCACACTGAACACAAATTTTTTTTCGATAATTTTTAGGGAGGTGGAGGCAGGGATGGGGTGGGGGTAGGTGGATCCATGGGGGTGGGGGTGTCATTTTTAATTTTCTGAAAATCTTTCACCGGAGTGGCCGCCGAAACAGTTACCGGAGTGATTGTCGGAGTAGTCGTCGGAGAGGCCGTCGGAGCTGATGGTTGTCTCCGGTGGAGAGGTGGAAGGAAGGTGGTGTAGTAGGGTGATAGGATGTGGAAGGTGAGGTGGCATGGATAGAAATGATTAATGTATATTATATTATATTTTAATATTTAATAAATTTATTTACTACCTGATTTTTGATATATTTTAATGAGTTTGTTATTTATGAAATGTAATCTTTAAAAATAGGAGTTATGTATTGTTCCCTTTAATTTTTTTGTCCCAACTTTGTTCCAATCGGATCAAATAGATACAAGCAGGCCCAATCAAATTTTATAAATCCTTAAGTAGGGGAATAAGTTGTGGCAGCCCAAAACTAAAGTCCAATAATTCACCCGAGTAAAATGAGCTCTAAAAAGTCACTTAAGTCTTTCTAATTTAATTGCAAGAAAGGACCATTCATGCCCCCGGAGCATAGATCAGTGGTGCAAATGACAAGAGTGAGGTAGTCTCAGCTGTGGAGGAGGTGGAGGGAAAGTGGTGTAGTAGGGTGATAGAATGTGGTAGGTGAGGTGACATGGATAGAAATAATTAATGTATATTATATTATATTTTAATATTTAATAAATTTATTTACCACCTGATTTTTGAAATACTTTAATGAGTTTGTTATTTATGAAATGTAATCTTTAAAACTAGGAGTTATGTATTGTTCCCTTTATAGATTTTGTATGCATACTACATTTTTTAGGCCTAATTTATGAAATTCGCCTTGGGCCGCGAAAACCATAGAACTGGCGCTGCATAGCGGTAGGAGAGATAAAGAGGAAAAATGGCACAAAGCAACGGCATGAATGGCGGCGGAGCGGAGAGCAAGAGAATCTACATTTGGCAGCTTCCCATCATGCTGGAAAATGATGCAATTGCAAGATACTAGGGTCAAGTCGTGAAGGTTACAGCGGTGGAGGTGCTATTCCCCATGCCATTGCTACATATCATTGTGTCAGATGA
Source organism: Fraxinus platypoda (assembly GCA_903798405.1). NCBI lineage: Eukaryota > Viridiplantae > Streptophyta > Magnoliopsida > Lamiales > Oleaceae > Fraxinus > Fraxinus platypoda. Next base: position 6,172 of record CAIGRT010171189.1, on the reverse strand, counting down.
TGCCGTGCTACAGAGTAAAGACTGCTAAAAAAACATCTTGCTTAGCAAAATGGGTGAAATAGTATAGAACTTGGGAGTTAATTTCCTGCTTCTGCTGATGAACTTCACTAAAATAGTTGAATATTAATCCAAGTTTGTCCTGTTTTAGAATTAGGTAAGATATAAAGCATTTGTATAACTAATAATGATGGGTAAAGAATGCAGGGAGCTTGAATGTGCTTTGAAATAGTGGAATATTAATCAATATTAATCAAAGACAATCTGCTTTTTTCAGATTTTTGAAGAATTTCCTTCTGTATTAAGCTTAGTCCTCAATTAGAGGGATTTAAATGTGTTGTACATTAAAAAAAGTTCAAATCTTGTTTACTATACTGTCTAGTTTTGTCTAATATTCTACAACAAACATGCTCCGAAGTTTTTTTTGTCATGTTTCTAGTGTACTTTTCCGTCTTCAATACTGACATCTTAGCCACTTCCTGCTGACTGATTTTTCATTGATTTAGTTCGAGATGTTCTAAAGCTGTATTCAGCGCCACAACGAAACTGCATATAAAATTCATTGTGGAAACGTACCTTCACAAATTTTTGCACGTAATATAGCACTGCAAATTATCCGGTGACCTAACTTTGTGTATTAGAACTAGAACATACACCGGCTCTCTATTTTTATCGACTAAGGTCGAGATTCCTCCAACTCAATTACATTGTTTAAAAATTATGAAAGAATATGTATGAACTTCTTGCATCAAGCACGAGGAAGTAAGAACACAGCATTCAGAACGGTCAAGGAAAATATGTGCGAACGTTTGAGTTTCTTTAAATGCATGGATGATTTGTCACTTGATATCTGCATATGCACTTGGATGGAGGGATGTTTCAGCAGCTTTTGATCTGGATTTTAAGAGCCTTGTTCTCCTCCTTGAGCTGTGAGAAAATTCAACTAGTTAATCTCAATTCTCAAGCCAACAGGCCAGGCGAACTTAAGAGCAGCTTGAAGAAAAATAATTTCATTGGAATTGTGCCTTACAAAGGTTAACACACAAATAACATTGCCAATCTACATGGATCCATGAAAAAAATATATATATTCTAATTAAAATAAACCCCCCTCCCACGGCCAAAAAAACGTTACACCTTTAACGCATGAAGACACTCGTATTTAAAATACTTCGACCATCTAGCATTTGAGCTTCCAATCAAATGCAAAGTTGAATTGGAAGTCCCTCTTGGAACATAATGGAATAGGTCGGCTTCAATCAAAAGATGAAAATCAGATAAAAAGATAGAGTTGGCACACATCAATCTTTTTCTGTTCTTCCTTTTTCTAACATGTTAGAAGCTACAAGGCCATTTCAATTTTTTCAAAAAACAATTTCTTTTTGTCGAGGCAATCAGGCAAATAAAAGGATTCGAAAATTAGTAGACGTTACCTTCTCAACAGTTGCAATTAGCTCTTCCACGGCTTCCTGCAGTGATATAATTGTTCTGGATGTCACATCCTCGTAAGCTGCTTCCACTTCTTCGACAGAGCTGGGATTAAAGAAAATTCCCTCTAAAACAAATAGCTGCTCCAGCAGTTCCACATCTTCAGCTTTTATTTTCTGTCTCAACTAAATTAAAGAGGAAATTTTTCTTAGATATAGAAACAGGTGAAGCTACAGGTTAGGTTATGCAACGTGAATAAAACCTTCTCTAATATTCTCTCACAAGACTCGCTTTTAATCACAGGGAGGGCTCCAGGACTCTTGGTGTCTTCATCTTCTTTAAGACTGACATGTGCCAATGCCTTTATATGCTTTGCCCTGCTCAAAGGATGGAACAATGTAATTCTGACATTATCATTCTGAAACAGAAGCATAATGAGAATTTATGCCAATAATGAAGTGCAAAAAATGTTGCAGTTTGTATTATTGGGCATAGCTTTACTTGTAACCAATTCTGAGTCTAAACTACGTATATTGCATATAGAGCTTACTCAAAGTCAAGTTTTACACATCCAAGTTTAAACCAATGATGTAATCTAGATGATTCTGTTTTTCTGATATTCATTTTAATATCAATCAGCCGGATGCCTGGAAAAGGATACTTTCTTCTAGAAACATAACTAGCATTGAGAACGATCAAAGAATTACAAGTTCTTGAGCATTCCCTTTGTGATCCCTTGTCACTCAAAATATGTTGATATACATCACCTCCTTCATGACCAAAAATACAAATACGAAGAGATCTCATTATAGAAACAGCAAGCCTCAAAAGAAGATTTGCATACCTTGCACCAAACCTTAGAGTGGAAAGGCTCTCTGATGCATTTGATGGACTAGGCGAGCAGCAACAGAGCAATGAAGTCTGGGAGTTGCCTCCCTGTAAACTGGAAGGTAAGTTGATCCAGATAAATTGTGGAAGTAGACAATGATATGGGGCTCAAGAAAAGAAACTAACAAAAGCATCTTGCAAGATCCGAGTAAGCTTAGAATCACGATAAGGAATATGATTTGCTCTCCCTTGTGGACTACCAGTTAATGCATTTATTACATTCCCTAGAGCCGAAAGGGATTTGTTGATGGTTTTGGCTTCTTCAAGGACTCTACCTTCAGCTCCAGTCTTCTCTACTTTCTCAGATCCCGCTAAGTCAACAAGAATTACCTTTCCAGACCTGTGCACAGATTTCAATTGTTTAAAAAGCTTATTAGATTGTTCAAAACAGCTAAATTGAGGAATACCTTTTCTCCTTCTTTAGATCCTGCTTGATGGTGAATATATATACACAATGACTTCTACTACTTGTCATATTCATTTCTGTTTATGTTAAATATTACAAATATAATTCTAAAGCCAATCAAAATGAAAGCCAGGACAGAAGTTTCAAATAACTTCTACAATTAAAAAGGGAACCCATGTAATATGTATGCAAGCTAAATAAAAAAAGATAGAAGGATACGGGTTTCTCCCACTGCTCTGTTTGCTATTCCAATCTGCATTATGAAGAACTATATCAGCAACTGAACTATATTAACACGACTTGTAGACAATGGTGGGAACTTTATTCTTACAGACAGACTTCGCAATGCCTCAGCAGAATCTGATATGCAAATCTGGAAAGTAAAAAAGGTCAAAGCTGTTGAAATTTTGAATTGAGGGTAAAAGGGTAAGAAGATAGAAGTAAAAAATTATATCGGAGAATGAACTGAGTCATTTTCCAACATCCAAATTATATAAAAACAGACTTAAACTTGGCACAGAATACTTCCAGTAGAGAATACAGAATTAAAGCTGGATTTACTTTTACTACACAAACATCCAAGTTCTGGAGCAAGACTAAAGATGTGGTAGTTGGTAATTATAAATTAAAATGATTTGACTGGATACAAGTTAAATTTAACCAAAATCAATTTCCTTTGACTTCCTCAATTCTGCAACTTTATTAGCTTATTTAAAGTAATTGCAATTTTTGCGGTGAAATCACTCTCTCTGCACATTCATGATAACTTTGTAAATAAAAAGTGGCATATACTCAATTAGAATCTTGAAAATATCTAAACTGAACATGCCTTACATTCACACATCTCTGAGTGGAGAAGTCATTTATCCCATTAAGGAAATTTAGAATGTGTGAAATTGTTCTTGTAGGCAAGAAAAAAATGTCAAGAAGGAATTTTAGCTCATGCCAAAGGCTTATACTGGCTTTTCTTTGATCATTAAACAGACTTCCTATTGGAAGAGGCAGACAATAAAGACGTTAATTGACCATAACAGTCTAATTTAGTTTAATAGAATGATGCTATCATTACAATGAATCAATTTGGCGGGAGTGGTACTACCTACCTCAGTCGCTCCAGATACAATTATTCCCTGTGCTTTGGTTTCCTTTATCAGTAAGTTGTCCTTGGATAAATCAAAAAGGTCCCTGAGGAATGAAAGTGCTGATAAATTAATTATAAGAGGGAATGCCAGTTCCCAATACAATATCAACATTCAACTCCATGATAACAAACTAGGCAATTGCTAATAAAGATTTGGGAGAAAGTTGTATATAGAGTTAAACGGTCATCTTAAGTGATCCAAACCTTACTCTCTCCATATATATCTCCACCTGCAAGCTCAGATAAAGAATAGTGAGAATTTTATCTGTAATATGAACACAAAACGTGAAGTACCAAATATGTAGTCATAATAGGCCTCATACCATTGATAGGTTGATTGTATACTTGGTCGTCTCATCTGAAAGTCTAATAGCACTGAAAAGGTCATCTACTACTCTAGGTAGTAACCCTTTCTTATTTTCATCACAATCCATAATGCTTGGTCCCTAAACCGAGATGGCTGAATGAGCATTTTATAGGCATACTGGAAATATATATTCATGAACATCACATTACCTCCATGCTGTAAGTCTTCCCTGCTCCTGTCTGGTAAAATATACACAATAGTATGAAAAAATGAAAAAAAAAAAAATAAAAAAAAAAAAAAAAAGCTAGATGAACTAGAAAACCTTGACAAGTCAATTATAGTAAACAAGAGTATAGATCTGCACGTGCATTTAATCTTAACACCTGAGCATGTTGGTAACCTGATTTTCTATTCAAAGACAAGTAAGATAGCTTCAGTAAATGTACAAATAATGCCTAATGTTGGGCAGCAAGCAGAGACTAAGGCGCAGTACTAAAAGAGTTTTTTCTCAAAACAAATCAACCACTGTTAAGGCTTCCAGCAGCACCCTCACAAATTCTGGATCTTATGTTAATAGTTAAAATATATGAGAATACTTCTGTAAGAGAACAAGTGATCACCCAACACAACTACTAGTTCTGCAAAAATTGAAAACTCTAAGAGACGCTATTTTAGTGTTTTCCTGGTGTAGTGCCTTCAAAATTTGACATCGTGGATAGGGGATCAGTTGCATGTTTAAGTGCAAAATTTCACAAATCGATGATTCATTGATCTATTATTTCATTAAAAAAAAAAGCACATTGCTGATTCAGTCAAATGATTGTTAAAAGTTTCCAGACAAAACAGGAGCTATACCTGACCATATGTAACAATTGCCCCATTTACACCCTCAACAGCACCTATATGGTCCAATCCAACATTTATAAGGGGGGAAATGAAATGAAAAACAAACCATATTCTAGTTTGTGAAAAGACAATGCACAGATTAAAATTCAATACTACCTTTGACAACAGGCAGAGCAAGGAATTCATATATCTTAGCCTGCTCTGATCTTTGATAGAACACTCTATCGAAATGGAACTCAAACTCTTCTTCTTTGTCATCCTACCAAATATATTATCCAAATTCACAGACACATAAACATGTATTATCCAAATAAAAACTTATATTTTCTATATGTAATTTTTATTTAGCGCAAAGCACACTTGCATGCTGTTTGTCAGAGTAAGTACGTTTGCATTCATATTACCTTCAGCATTCAAACATATATCTAGATTTAATTTTCTGAAATGAAAATTCAAAAACTGATAAATCATACTCCTATAACTAAATAAATATACACGTAACAAGATAAGCCATAAATTAAATGTATTTTCAACCTTCAATAAGAAAGAATCAGAATCGACAGCGCGAATGCAAACAGTATCACCATGATCGGAAATTTCCTTTGCATTCAACGGCCTGAATAATGCGCATACTCTTATATTTGGCATCCTTCCTTTACTTTTTCTGTCAGAAATTTGATCCAAAGACTATCGCAATGAATTGAGGAAACGAATAATTATTTTGTGTTCTCGACTTATATATTCTTTCAAAAATTTTATGCAATGCATAAAATCAGCATGCTTATGCTTGTGTGTGTAGTGAGAGTGAGAGTGAGAGAGAGTGTAAGAAAGAGAGAGGACCTAAGGAATTGAAGATTCTGAAAAATGGAAATTGGGTGTTTTAGGCTTTTAGCAGAATTTCCCGCTAATAACTGAGCTCGGATATTCTGGTTTGGTTTGTAGAAAATTGGGCGGGCCGGATATTTGCCCGACCAATTTGGAGCCCAGCAAAAGTGGGGCAAAAAAAAAAGAGTAATGCTAGTGGTACATCGGGGTGTACATCACGGTGTACACCCCCCTCACATGGGTAAGGGGCTCATTCGAATATTTTATTCGAGTGAACCCCTCCATATGAGGGGATGTAGATCTTGATGTACACTTTTTGACGTACATCTAGCAT
>CAIGRT010171179.1:0-13371 GCA_903798405.1 Fraxinus platypoda | reverse complement strand
GGGTGCTTGCGACAGCACACCAAAGATCTAAGTAACATCAGACCTTTGCACATAGTATTTTGATAATAACTTAAACACTAAAATTTGTCCAAGTGTTAGAAGGTCGTGTACCTTTGTAAATTTCAAACTCATGTACATTGATATGTATGAGTTGAGGCTCTTTAGTACTTTAGTACTTCAGACTTTAGTCTGGCTTTGTAATTTCACACTTTATAATTTGCATAAGTGTAAACAGTTCGCTTTGCCTTTCACTTTCCTTTGCATGGGTTAAGCGGTTCGCTCATGCTCAGGCTCCTCTAGTAACTTTAGTTGATAAGTTCATGTGCTATACTTCGCGAGTTTAGAGGTAGTCCTCTTTGGGATCTAGCTCCTCATCGAAGTGCCCACGCATCTCTTCATAGGGACGGGTCATCTATGAAGAGGCTTCCCCTATGAGTCTTTCTCATTAGGAGGTTCATTTGTTTACCTTTTATTTTGCAAGCTTTGTTTCCTCTGTATGGGGTTATGCAGTTCTCCATTCCAAGGCTTCCTTAACTTTAGCTAAGGGCATTTGCAACACCTTGCGAGTATGAGATTGTCCCTGTGGGATCCAGCTCTTTGACAAGATGTTTATGCTTCTCTGTATAGGGATTACTCGTCTATGCAGAGGTATCCACCAGGGTTTTAGCCTCTTGGGGGGTATTTTTAACTCATGATCAATATAATAAAAGTCATTTCATTGAATCTCAAACTGCATATACAAGATGTTTACATCATTGATAATACTTGCGTAGATGTTCTACATTCCACGGATGAGGCTGTGTCTTTCTATCCATATTCTCAATTCTGTAAGTTTCGTACCGAACCTCTTCATTGATACAATAAGGGCCCTCCCCATTGGGACCAAGGGTTTTTGAGTCATGCTCTTTAGAGGATAGAAATACTCTTCGAAGTACCAATTCATTCAAACGAAATCACTTCTTTTTCACTTTCGAATTGTAGTACCTACTCATTTTCCTTTAATAAATGGCCAATTTTGCTTGAGAATCATCCTTCATTTCTTCAAGGAGGTCAAGTTAATATCTCTTCATTTCGTCATTAGTTATTTCGTTGAAGTGTATTTGACGAGAAGATGGCAGACCCACTTCAACTGGGATCATAGCCTCGGCCCCATAGGCCATAGAGAAAGGGGTCTCTCCTGTAGCAGTTCTGCCCGTAGTTTTGATAGCCTAGAGTACTTGAGGTAGCTCATCAACCCATGCTCCTTTAGAAGCATTCAATTTTCTTTTCAGCGTATACTTGATCATTTTGTTAACAGCCTGACCTGCACATTTGCCTGGGGATGATGTGGGGAGGAAAAATGCTTCTTGATGCCCAGTTCCTCAGACAAACTTCTAACCTTCTTGTTGTCAAACTGTCCACCATTGTCTAAATAATCGAATGGAAAATTCTGAATCTGCAAATGATGTTCTTCCATAGGAACTTGGAAGTGTTGGCCTCAGTGATTTTGGCCAGTGGCTCGACTTCTACCCATTTTGTGAAGTAATCAATGGCGACGATCGCGAAACTAGAGTTTCCTCTCCCTTTGGGAAAAGGTCATATAAGATCAATTCTCCATTTTGCAAACGACCAAGGGCTGGACACAACATTCAATTTTTGAGAAGGTTGCATTTGAATAGTAGCGAAGCGTTGACATTTATCACATTTTTTAACAAACTGTTGCGCATCATTTTCAAGGTAGGCCAGTAGTATCATTGTCTAAGTACTTTCTGTGCTAAGGACCATCCTTCAGTGTGGTTCCCACATACCCCTTCATGGATTTTCCAAAGCACATAATTTGTTTGCTTACCTCCAATGCATCTGAGCAGGGGGAGTGAGAACTCACGTTTGTATAATACATCGCCCTAGAAAATAAGGTGGGCGGCTCTCCTTCTGAGCTTTTGAGCCTCTTTCTTTTTAGAGGGTAAGGTCTAGTTTTCGAGGAAAGATATGATTGGTTTCATCCAAGATGGAGTGTCTTCAATCCATATAACAGTCTTACCAGTGGCCGAAGAAGGTCTGGACAGATGTTCTATAGGCACAACTGTAAGTAGTTCGGAATCTTTGCTGCTTTCTAATTTTGACAGTGTGTCGGCATGGACGTTTTTAGAGCGTGAGATTTGCACCAGCTCGAACCTTTCAAAGGATGGGATGAAGCCCATAACCAATTTCAGGTATACTGCCATAGACTTATCTCTGGATGAAAAATTATCATGAACTTGACTCACTATTAGCTGGGAGTCGCTGTCACTGACGAACCTCTTCACTTGCATCTCTTTGGCTAACCTTAGGCCAGCGAGGAGGGCCTCGTATTCTCCTACATTATTGGTGGCTTTAAAACCGAATCTCACAGCATAAGTAAGTTTATGTCCTTATGGACTGACTAAGATAACCCCTACTCCTGACCCCGTCTTTCCTGAGGATCCATCAACTGAAAGACTCCAAGTTGGAGGTTCGGCAGGTTCCATCTCTTCTTCCATTTCTGGAACAGGAGTAAATTCTGCCACAAAATATGCCTAACCCTTGATGGCTGCCCTTGGCTTAAAGACAATATCAAACTCACTGAGTTATACATCCCACTTAAGTAACCTCCCTGAAGTATCGGGCTTCTGCGGCACTTGCTTGAGAGGGAAGTTTGTCAACACGTGAATACTATGAGCTTGGAAGTTTGGTCTCAACTTTCTTGACACTGTTACCAAAGAAAAAGCTAGCTTCTCCATGTCTGGATAGCGAGTCTCTGCTGCCAAGAGTGTTTTGCTGATGTAATAAACAGGCATTTGGTGATCGTTCTCTTCTCTTATCAAAATCGAACTGATAGCCTTGGAAGTCACTGCTAAGTACAACTGTAATGGCTCAAGTACTTCTTTAGCCCTTGTAAGGCTATTTCACACTCCTCTGTCAATTGAAATTTATTTTCTCCTTTGAGGATCTCAAAGAAAGGTAGGCACTTGTCGTTGCCTTGGAGACGAAGCGGTTCAAAGCTGTTACTTGTCTAGTAAGGATCTGCACCTCTTTTAATTTTTGAGGTGGCCTCATTTCAATCAAAGCTTTGACCTTTTCAGGGTTTGCTTCAATAACTCTTTGGTTGATGATATAATCCAAGAACTTTCTTGAAGAGACTCCAAGGTATATTTTAAAGGATTGAGCCTCATCCGGTATTTTCTCAAAACTTGGAATGTCTCATTAAGGTTTTTAACATGATCCCATGCTTTTAAGCTCTTTACCAGCATGTTGTCCACGTAGACCTCCATGTTTTTCCCAATAAGGTCGGCGAACATTTTATTGATAAGTCTTTGGTAGCAATAAAGACCATTGTCTGTGATTGTATCCTGAATATGCTCCTCATCTGTTGGGAATATAGGGATCTGATTGTATCCAGAATATGCATCCATGAAGCTAAGAAGTTCATGTTCGACAGTTGAATCCACTTCCTGTTGTATTTTTGACCAATACTGGGTTTGAAACCCATTTAGGATACATTGATTCCCAGATAAATCCATTGTCGATCAACTTCTTAACCTCATCCTTTAGAGCCTCATATCTTTCAGGGTTGAGGGCTCTTTGTTTTTGCCTATGTGCTTCCAACTTTGTGTCGATGTTCAAGTGGTGGCAACTAATCTTTGGATCAATGCCTACCATGTTGCCATGTTTCCAGGTAAAGACATCAATATTTTTTAGTAAGAAGCTTTTCAGCTCCTCATTTGCTTCTATGGGCAGGTTTCTCCCTATCTATAAATGTTTGGAGGGATCTTGTGGGTCTACTGGAAAGCTCTCTAGTTCCTACATAGGTGCTGTTTGAGGCTCGCAGTCAATGATGCGAGGGTCTAGCTCCTCCAAGTTAGCTGTTTCTTCAGCAGTCCTTACTTCTTTAAGGGTGGTCTGTTTTTCACAAACAGCCTCTTCTTCAGAGGCTCGTATGACTCCAAGGATGTCCCCTTCTTCAGGGGCATCGGTCATCTCGACGTCTTTCCCTTGTTCAGGGGTACTCCCTTGTTCAGGGGCACTCCCTTGTTCAGGGGTGTCGTTCATGTCAAGGTTTGTAACAACGACGTTGACAGTCCTTGGTTCAACTTTCCTTAGGCAGTTTGAGTAACATTCCCTAGCACTTCACTGATCACCTCGGATAGTGGCGATGCCATTTTCAGTTGGAAATTTCATACATAAGTGATGAATGGAGGTGACAGCCCATAGTTCCTTTAAAATTGGCCTCCCAAGTACTCCATGATAAGCAAAGCAGTTATCAACCATCAAAAATTACATGAAGTGGTGAGCAGTCAAGGGTACAGTCCCCATTTCTATTGCTAGAGTGATTTTACCCATTGGGATGATGTTATCTCCTGTAAAGCCATACAAGGGGGAACTCATTGGGGTCAGCTGGTTGTCAACTTTCATCTTGTCAAAGGTGGCTCCAAAGATGATGTTAACCGAGCTTCCATTATCCATTAACATTCTTTTTAGGCCATTGCGGACCACGACAGCCCTCACTACTAGGGCGTCACAGTGTGGATAATGCACACCTTCCGCATTTTCTTGAGTAAATGTGATTAGTGGAATTGCTCTTCCAGTAAAGGATTGGTTAACTACGAAACTTGTCATATGAGGGTCATTCGCTTCTCTAGCATAATTTCTTTACGAGTTCCTAGATTCTCCCCCAACATGTGGGCCTCCAATGATTGTGTTGATTTCCCTGATGGGTTCCTGGCCATTATTTGCTGGGGGGGCTTCGTCTTTGTCTTTGACCTTCTCTAGATCTTTCTGCATCATTATCCCTTCCCTTTGGGGGTAATTTCTCTTGGGGCCCCTCGGCTCAACATTCCTAGGCTGTTGGGTCTGCCTGGGAGGAGCATCTTTTCGGAAGCGCCTATATCTTCCTTGATTTGTGTTTCGGGAGTATCTTGCGACGTCACAACAGTTCTCTGTGCGGCGATTGATGGTAGGTACAATAACTGGGCGCTTCATCTCTATTTCTAGGTTCAGCGCCTCGCCCCCACCTCTTCCCCTTTGTGGGTGCCTCTGGTAAGGCTGCCTCCTCATAAGTCAAAGTGGGTACTGCATTAAGTGTTGCTGTAGCTAGTGCTTGTCCATGATTAAGGAGTGCCTGATGATCCATCAAATGGGAGGTAGGACCTCTTCCCATTTGCATCTGAGGAGGTGGAAGCCCATGGTTGGCCCTGTTCCTATGATCTCTCAATTCTTCATTGAGGATTTCTCGCCTTATCATTTCTAATAAGGCATCATAGGTAGTAAGGTCCTCGTTCTGCACGTTTCTCCATAAGAGAGAGTTCATGTCTAAACCTCATCTTAAGGCAGCCAAAGCTTCCCTAGCTATGACTTGCACATTGTAGTTCATTTCGTCAGTTAAACGGGACAAGAAAATTTTCAGCGTCTCGCCCTGTTGTTGTCGCATATCTTGTAATCGTTGGATGGGCCTTTCTCCCTCTTTGCTAGTAGCAAAGCATTTTAGGAACGTCCTTTTGAGGTCGGCCAGCTCTGGATGCTACCTTCGGCGGCCTAGTATACCAAATTTCAGATCCTCCACTCAAGGTCAGTTGGAAGGCCCTTCACTTTATAGATAGGGTGGCCCCTTTCAAATTCATATGTGTCTTGAAGCTGTTGAGGTGTTTCGTGGGGTCACCTCTCCTATCATACTTAGGAATTTTAGGGAGCGTGAAGTGGTTTAGCATTAGGGCATTCCTAATGGCTTGTGAGAATGGTGAATGGTCATCGTCATCATCGAGGTCGCAGGACGTTTGTGGTTCATCAGAATTCTCCTCATCCCTTTGCTGAGTTAGGAGAGGCAGTTGAGAGGGTTCTGCCTCACTCATAGCTCAGTCCCTTCTCTCATGCCTATTTCTAGGGGGAATCCGAAGCTCTTCATCGTAGACCAGTTCTTGTCTTTCATACCAAGGAGGCTCATGTTGCCTATTTCTAGGCAAACTTGTACGACCAAGGATAACCATTTAATTGTTCCAATTAAGGTTATGGCTGATTTAATTGCTCCAATTGAGGTTTGGGCAGTTCGACAGGTCTTGATGGCTCCAATTAAATGGTTACCCATGGTCGTACAAGTTTGCTCGAGGTTCGCCTGGCTCCAATGGGATTCAATTTTCCATTATCTTCTGATTTTTTTTCGAATTTTTTAAATTGGGTTTGAAGTTTGAAAATGGGTAGTTACCGGCATTGGTGATGGTGGTGGTGAGGAGATCGATGGTGGTGGTAGATGGTTTTCTGGTTTGGGATATGATGATGGGGATTTGGTGGGTGATGGGTGGCAGCCGTGTTGGTGGTGGTTGTCATTTAGGTTCCATTTTTGGGTGTCGAACGTGATTTTTTCATTTGTGATTTACAGTGGTGGTGGGAGGAGGCCGCAACGGTGGTGGTGGTGCCAGCAACGTGCTGGCATTGTTGATGTCGGGAATGAGAAAATGATTGCAAGTTTTTATTTTTTTATTTTTTTGTTTTTTTAAATTTATTTAATGAGAAAATTGTCAAATTACCATTTTACCCCTCCTAATTTTTTATTTCTGGGGTCAACTAACTATTTCCGAGGTCAAACGGACGAAAACCGTTAATGAGGACTGAATGTGCGATTTTTTAAAGGTTTGGTACCGTGGGTGGTACAAATTAAAGATTTGGGCAAAATCCGCAAATAATTGAAAGGTTTGGTACCTCGGCTACAATTTTTCCTAAAAAAAAGAAAAAAAAATAAATGGGGTAAGAGACCTATCCCACCATGGGAAAATCCCACATCGAACCAATCTCGTCCCGCTTTAATGGGGAATAAGGATGGAGTAAGGTGACAAAAATACTTGATGAGATGGGGGTGAGAATGATCGACCCGTCCCATACCCGCTCCGTTGTCATCCCTAATTAACTTGTTTGTTATAATAAAAAATCTTAACGTTATAATCAACCATATGTCAACATTCTTATACATCAAATATAGTATAAAAATGTTGCTCATTTGTAGTACTTCATCATCATAAAATATTTGAATCGTATAAATGTTTTGATAGTACAATTTTCTTCTTTTAAATTTCTATCATAAATTTTATTTTCTTTAATTCGTTTGAAACTTATCAAATCCTTCCAACAAATTGGAATCAAATATTATTTTTACAGCACTTATAAAACATTTTAAAATAATGTATAATGCACGTTCAATTCTAACTAGTAATATAAAATAACATTATCCGAGCTTCACATCATGTGCTCGTGAGGCACTCCCACATAATTAGTGAATAACTAATAGAAATTTAAGTGAGGTTCAAAAGAAAATATTTCATCCTATTATTTTTCTTTTCTATATTTTTTATTCCCCAAAAAGGGAAAAATAACTTAAAATATTCATAGAAGATATGGTAAACAGTTAGTAATTTTCGCTCCTAATAAATTTGATTTTATTATTTTTATTTTTTTAAAACATGAAATACATATTTTGTTCTCATAAAAATTTAGAATGTGATATGAGAGAAATAAAAGTAAGAATTATATATATATATATATATCTTTCTAGTATATTAGAATATTAACGTATCAAGTTATTCTTTTTTAGGAGCATTAATATATTTTTAAAAATTATTGGTCTATATATAGTTAATTGTCAAGATCAACCCATTATTGTTCGAGAGTATTGATTTATAAGTTGTGTTTATTTCGGAGCAATAAAATAATATTTTCTAAAATATTTGATATAAATAAACTTTTACTAAATTCACTTAAAAAAATTACAATCAATTCTTCAAGATCAATACAATATTCGCATTGAAGTGTATAAAATTGTGATTTTCCCAAAATAACCATATAAAATTCTTCAAAAATATTAATATATAATATTTATGATTTTTCGACATTAATAATATTATAATATTCTTCACCAGATGATATATCGTTATCGGAATCATTGAAGTCCGGACCATCCTTTGCATAAACTATAAATTAATTTAATTCAGCGAGGAGTACTAGACCATAGTAATCATAATTCATCAATTGCTTCACCCTTGTTTGTAATGAGTTTTATATGCAGTTTAGTTGTGTCATCTACTGATGTTCAACTTCAAATTTTGCTAAATCAATTCTCCTGCCGCATAATTGGCTCCAGATTTATGAAAAGGGACTGCAATAAAGTTTCCAAAATGCCATAACAAAGTCTTATCTTAGAACCCTAATCCCTACATCCAAAAGAATTATTATATGCATCCAACCCTATAACAATGAGTAGAACCCATATAAAAAATAATATATGCATGACAAGAATGCTCAAACTCCAGAAAAGAAGAGAAAAAAAATAATTTGGGATTTACCTTGATGTGGTCGTCCTTCCATTTGCGAATCTTCAAAACCACAAGATTCGTTGTTGGGATGGGTCCTTCGAAGGTGATGAAGGCTCGATTAGGATTCATGTCGACTAATTTGGGTGAGGCGATTTGGGGTTAGCAAGATTTCTGGTCTGGGATGATCAACGTACGAATACATGACTTTTTTGTTTGATTTTGAATAAGGCGTGTTTGGAAGAATGACATGACATTTAACAGTCAGCTGTAAAATTCGTCCTCCACATGTGTAGTTGTTGATGACGGGAGTAACTTGGTGAGCAATGGAGTGCAACAGTATAAAGTTCAGTAAGTTATGGATATAAGTTAAAGTACAGTGAGTGAAACGTAAAACTACCCAAAGTTCGATGCGTGTTGAAACAATTAACTAAAAATTTTAGCATAAAATGTTAAGGGACTAAAGTGAAATTTCAGAAAAAGTTTCGTGACGTTTGTAACCCGCAAAGAATATATATTCTTCCATGAGGAAGAAATGTATATCTTTTCACATTCGATTTGAACTGAGTTTCTTACTTTATCAAACTCTTCTTTTCCCACTTTCCCTCGTGATTCTCAGATTAAAAGTGGGAATTATTCTCTCGTGATAGTGGATATTTTGATTTTCATTTATTCCAAAATATAGAGAAAAATACCCAAATACTGCATATTCAAGTTGATTTTTTGAGCTAGGATTAGATGCTGAAATTGTCACTTCTATTGTGAATTCCGTAGAATCCCAGTGACAGCGATTCAAATCCTTGGTGCAGTTATGGCGGACAAATCGAGACCCAGCACGTTAACCGTTTACCTTTACGTGCCCAACATCATTGGTCAGTATTTGAGCTATTTAATTTTTGTTTTTGTTTTTCAATTGATTTGTTGTCTGTCGAGATGGTTATGAAAATTGTGCGCCGTGAAGGCTGAATCCGGGTTGGGGGCTTGTTGAAACTAAATCTCTGTAACAGCCTAATCTAAGATTTTAGATGAGGAGGCTAACATTGTCCGCTCTAGTTTTAATTGATTTTCTCTTGGTCATCGTCGATGCAGGATACATAAGAATTATAATGAATTGCTTTGCCTTCGCCATATGCTTCAAGGACAAATATCTTTTCTCGGTTCTGTATTTTATTAGGTGCATCATCATTTCCTTGGTTTTTCTATTGAAGTAAGATTATTAAATTGATTGAATATTTGAATGCTGGGTTTTGTTCAGCTTTGCTTGTGATGCATTAGATGGTTGGTTTGCACGCAAATTGAACCAAGGTATGGGTTTATAGATTTTGACTATTTAGTTACTGTATGCTATAAATTATTATACTGAAGTTTCTTTCTTTCTTTTTTTTTTTTGGTGGGGTGGTAGCAATTATCTGATTTGGTGTTTAGCTAACAGTTTGTCTGTTCGATTACATATTTATTGCTTTGAATCTGCATGAATTTTGTGTATAAAAATTATGTTGCTTTTATAATTGAATGGTGAAATATTGATTACATGCTTTCGATTTGAAGTTTAGAGCCTGTTTGAGCCCCCCCTTTTTTTTTTTTTTTTTTTTATTTACAGCTTGTTTGAGCCCCAATTTTTTTTTTTTTTTTTTTTTTATGAAAATGCATTTTGGAATAGTATTTTGATGGAGAACGTGTGGTTAATAAATAAGGAAAAGTTTTGGATCTGCGTGTGATATTATTTTATTGAATAGTGTGTTTAAAAATAAGAGAGACAAAAATATATTTTGATAATAATGAGGATCAAACAAAGGCTTAATAAGTTTCATAGAACACTTTTCCCAAACAATGGACAACCAGTGATTTGGGTAGTTGAAGCCTGGAGGTTGCAGGTGGAATGTCATTCGGGTACCAAAACCAAATACTGAAGAAATTGAGGAATGATTAATAGAGAATCAAATCTGTATGTGATTTACATCAAGTATCATCTATTTAACAATAGAACCACAAAATAGGAAAAGCTCCTATGAAGTTGTTGTTTGCAGTGGTAATTATGGTGAACTGAACTTCTTTGATTTCTGTTATAGGGCCAGTCTAATGTGTATAAATCTATTAAGACATTATGAAAATAACTTCCCAAACCTGCCATATGTGCAATTAATTGATTTGCTTTGTTCATTTCAGTTTCAACCTTTGGAGCTGTTCTCGACATGGTTACAGATAGGTAATCTAGCATTTACATTCTCATTATGAGCTATCTTTGTCTAACTTAGGATCTCAGATGTCGTTTTCTTTGTCCACAAATTCCACCTTAAATTTGTGTTTTATCTCCCAGGATAAGCACTGCCTGCCTGCTGGTAATACTCTCCCAAGTTTATAGGTGATTTGCTTTAACTTGTACTTATATTAATTCCTGTCAGTAAAATCCACTACATATTTGAGGGTCTCTTCCCAATTTGTCCCAGGCCTGGCTTCATTTTCTTGTCGTTGCTTGCTCTAGATATTGCCAGTCACTGGTTGCAAATGTACAGGTATTTACATTATAACACACTGTTTCTGTTTAATTTCTAACCTGAGAAAGATTGCATTTAATCGGAGAGCTGTTTTTGCAGTGGCTGTCTTTATCGTACAACATCTATCTGTGTCAATTTCTTGTGGATCTTCCTTTATATTCGACTTACTTTCACCTCCTGTGTATTGTAGTTCCTTCTTGGTAGGCAAAACTAGTCATAAAGACGTAAAGGATAGTAGCAGTTGGCTGTTCAGGGCTTACTATGCGAATCGCAAATTTATGGGTTACTGTTGTGTATCCTGTGAGGTGAATCTCTTTGATCCTTCTAATTTCAATTGCTTTTATGTGTAGTTATCTTACTTAAGTAATTTGGTCAACAGGTTCTTTACATTATTTTGTTTCTTCTGGCAAAGAAGCAAACCGAGAATTTGACTGATGTAAGCCTCTTGTTTTCTTGTTTTCAGTAATATTTAGTCTCGTCTTCTGAAAATATACCAAGCTTGGTTTTTTTTCCATCTATTTTCTTTTTAGGTTTTAGTGAATGCTGCAATGCAAAGTTGGATATACTTAACTCTATTAGCTTTAATTTTATTTGGATGGACAATCAAGCAATCAGTCAATCTTATCCAGGTAAACATGCTGTATAGTGTATACTATGTAGGAAAGCCTTCTGAAACGTTTCTGATGAATGTCTATTCATTTTCTTAGCTCTGTTGCACCATGGCTCCCCTGGCTCAATACATCTTAAATTGGTTTCTGTGTTTTTCTTTCGAAATCATCTAATATATTATGTCTTTATATTGTGTGCTTGAGGCTTCATCTTTGATCATAGTGTTGTGACTCAATGATGTAGTCTATGCTTCTTGGCTCGGGAAAAATATGAAATCTGAATGCTTAATTATGATTTCTTCCTTGTACTCTATAAATAATATTGTAGAGGGGAATCTTTCTCCAAATTAGGATGTGTTCTTTGGTTTGGAGTAGAGTTAGCAGTCAAGATCACTGAATCTACCATGCTTGATGATATGGAATTAACTTTAACAGTAAGTAGAATGTTACGTCTAGCAAGATCTAAGTGATCTGTAATTAACTTTAATTCATGTGTTGACTTGACATGTAGAAATGAAATCAAGGTCTACATTTGGTTTACTTCTACACCAGTATGAATAATCTACTAATAAGATGCCATGAGAAATAATTAATTATATGACTTATAAAGTAAGAAGAAGACTGATTTCATGAAACTAAACTGTCATTAGAAGTGTTAATCTGGGTAAATGACCAATGCTTGGGGTGGTTTATGAGAAAGGCCTTGACTGCAATAATGTTCTTTTTTTTTAAAAAAAAAAAAGAAAGAAAGAAAGAAGACAAACTATGCTCATTATTTGTTACCCTCGGCCTTTTTCACCATTTGAAATGCTAGAACTGAAACGGTTTCATTTTTACTCATTCAAACCCATTCAAATCTTATTAATCCAAAATCAAATTCAAACCTTGCTGTTCCCACCATCGTTTTTATTAAAAATGGATAACAAATTCATTTTTAATTGAATATTATTAACCATGCAAGGACGAAGAAGAGCATACTATTGACCGCATGAAGTACTCATCCAAAAATTCACACTTTTCAAGGTTATTTTGCGCTTTAGTGAACTTTACTGTGTCTATATCGATATTGTTGGTTGAATGTTGATGATGATGGTGTGATTTTGATGGTTCTGGTACTCACCAATACAAGGGTTTTTTGGTTTTTTTTTTTAAATATAAAAGGCATTTACTCTTAAGTTAGGATAAATTCCTTCACGGGTTCCAAACTTTTCAAAAGTGTAGTAGACATGTCTCCAACCTCCATTTGTGGCACCCATGTCCTCAACCTTTTAACATAGTATGCTTCAGACGGAAAATGTCTATTTAGACACTAAATGGTCACGTGACACTTCGGCGATGTCGAATTATAATGGTAAAATTGTTCAAAAAAGATCAACATTTAAATTTTTTTGAATAATTTTACGCTTTTAATTAAACATCATGTGCATGTTGCAAGGACATTTAGCTCATGTTTGAGCCTCATGGGATGAGAAAAATACCATTTGAACACGTTATTTACAAACTCATTTTCAACNATGTCGAATTATAATGGTAAAATTGTTCAAAAAAGATCAACATTTAAATTTTTTTGAATAATTTTACGCTTTTAATTAAACATCATGTGCATGTTGCAAGGACATTTAGCTCATGTTTGAGCCTCATGGGATGAGAAAAATACCATTTGAACACGTTATTTACAAACTCATTTTCAACCACACATTCTACCAATAAAATAATTTTATACGTAGACCCAAAATTTTCCCTACTTTTTAACCACACGTTTTCTAAAAAATCACTATTACAAAACTCATTTTGCACAAAAAAAACAAAATGGGGCTCAACCATAGCCTTAATGTCTAAGTAGACATTTTCCGTTAGGTGGGGATACAAGTCGCGATGTGTTATTAGGGACAAGGCTGCCCCACTGAAAGGTTGGTGGTCTGGAGGAATTTACCCTAAAATCTATAATTAAGGCCTTTAGTCCCCCCCCCCCCCCCCCCC
>CAIGRT010171176.1:0-15900 GCA_903798405.1 Fraxinus platypoda | reverse complement strand
TGATTATGTGGGTTTAATTGTTGATGTCTTGACCTAAGTTTAAATAAAATCTCCAAATCCTTTATAGAGAAACCAAATTGCTAAAAAGCAATTTGGGGGTGGGAAGATTAGTACTTGTGTTCATAGAGGTTTGATGGTTTGGAGTTCTTGGATCAGATCTTTGGTTGAAGGAGTTAGAGTTAAGAAGTCTAGAACCAGCACTGACAAATGTTACAATTCGAATCCCATATCAAAAGAAAGTGTGATACATCTTATACTTCTCTTCGTAGCCTTTATGACTCGAGTTATTAAACCTGTTGGGGTATTTAAAACCTGGTATCCTATGGTTATCTAATTTGGGAGTCATCGGCCTAAAGCTCGCTATATGTGTCATTTAGAAAGCTTAATAAAGAGAAGTCTTGCACATAAGATGTTAAAAAAAAAAAAAGAAAAAAAAAAGCAATCAAAATACATTCATAACGAAAGAAAGAAAAATGGATTTGGATTATCAAAAGCGAGAGGTGCCCGGTAAAGACTTCAAGATTTGAACTCTAGAAACTGACGATGTGACTTTGAGAAATTCTTATCATTTTTCTTCTAATTTTACAAGTGTTTAATTATGATCACTTTGTGTAGAAAAATGCATTTTAATGATTATTAGGAACTCACACGTGTGAAAATACCTTGGGGTTGGAGAGAATAGCATAGGGAGTGATTTTGCACGAGAGGTATGAGGAAAAATTGACCACACAAGGATTGAGATTATGATTAAATCAACAACACTTAATTGGTTGTGTTCTAGTATAGGTGTGAGTTCAATGTTGGCTAATCACACACACATACAAAGTCGAGCNATGTGAGGAAAAACTGACCACACAAGGATTGGGATTATGATTAAAACAACAACACTTAATTGGTTGTGTTCTAGTATAGGTGTGAGTTCAATGTTGGCTAATCACACACACATACAAAGTCGAGCATTGGATAAGTAAAAATTTATTTTTGATGTTGTTTGGATTTGTCTAAAATGCATTTGAAACAAAGAGAGAAGAGATCAAATTAGAGAGATGAAATAACTCTTAAATTTTTGTGTACGGAATAAGGAGGAGAACACCTCCTTATATAGTATTAGGATGAGAGGAGTTTCAATTTTCTGTTAACACAAAAAATGTTACAATAGCAATTGGGGCTTTGTAACCACCAATTCAATTGAAAACTAACTAGAAATTTTGAAATCAAAATTGTATCTCATAATTTATTCAATCCAATGGAAAATTAACTAGAGAATTTGAAATCAAAATTGTTGTTACGTCTCATTCACCATTTAATTTATGTTTTCCAACAAATTAATGTTATAAAATACATACCAAGAGTCAAGGAAATACTTGAATCTCTTCTTCTTATTTTAATTCTCAACTCAACTCGTCATGTTTAGCTTCGGAATGTCCACGGGGTCGGGCCACCCAAGTCCGATGCGGGCCTTCTATTTCTGGACATAAAATTCAATTCGGAAATTTTATCCCAAATTAAAACTGAGTTGAAATTGGAATTGAACATCATTAAACATGGTTAGTAATTGATGTAGTTTCTTCAATAACATTGTAAAACTAGAAAAAGAAAGCATATAATATCATAGAAGATAGTTAAAATTTATTATGGAGACAAGTTTAGGTTGTGTTTCTATGTGACACTGGTCAACCTTGGGAACAAATGTATTTTATTTTTTTGCCAAAATTAATCAAATAAAACAAAATATTTCCTCAAAACTAGAATGGAGTAGCTCATGGTCTAATATTCGTTTCTAAGACATATTAAACATATTTTAAGCACGACCCGATCTTATTTCTAGTTCAAATTCATATGCAAGGAAAGCATTCAATCACGTGATTATCACTATTGATTGCACACACCATAACTGTTATTCCTAACACAAATTGTTCATGTGTCAAATATGCAACGTGCTAACCTATTGTGAGTCTTCTAACACTACAATAAGCAAATAATTGTCTAAATGACGTTCAAGTATTCAAACAATAAAATAAGCATGCATAAGTGATCAAGAACATAAGAATTCACTAAATACTTATATATGAATTAAAAATGACAATCAAT
Source organism: Fraxinus platypoda (assembly GCA_903798405.1). Classification (NCBI taxonomy): domain Eukaryota; kingdom Viridiplantae; phylum Streptophyta; class Magnoliopsida; order Lamiales; family Oleaceae; genus Fraxinus; species Fraxinus platypoda. The sequence goes on along the minus strand of CAIGRT010171176.1, from coordinate 13,809 downwards.
AGATTTTATTATTCATCCAATACAAAAGAAGTTAAGTCTAGCATTATGATATTCAAATTACACAAAAACATATGAAAAAACATCGCTCAAAGTAAAGAAATACATGAAGAGCTCAAAAATTTGATTTCTTGCATGAAAATATTCAATCCGGGCCTTTAATCTTCAAATCTTGTTGTAGAATTTTTATTCGCCGTTTGCTAGCCTCTCTTCAATGATAAAATAATTGTTCTTCAAGTTTTGACACTCTTTTAGGTTATAAAAGGATGTATAAAATATCATACCAAAACTTGCCAAGTCAAGAAAAGGAAACATAATTTTTTTTCAAAGTTCTTCAAGGTGCTCGTCTAGAAGGGTAAATTTGGCCTCGGTGGCTTGGGTGAGGGTGAGGGCGGTGAGGCATTCACCTGGTTTTATCTCTGACCAATTATTAGTATTTTTATCATAACTTCTTCTCCGATATTCGATTGAGGCGATTCAAAGTACGGTGTAAATTTAACTCAAAATGCAACAATTCTTCTAGAAATATCATTTTTTCAATTCGAACATTTACTACCAAAAATGGATTTCAATCTGAGCTTGAGAATTCAGAGCATAACTTTTTCGATTGAAAATTGATGAGTGATAATATTTTGACTATATTTAACCCATTTGACATCTTTTCTCATCCAGTTGACTCCTAGCACACTCGAATCTTCATCGTGATGTCCAGCACAACTTTTGAGTATTTTCACTTTAGTCCCCGAACTTTGAACCTCTAACAATTTATCTCATTTTCACAATTTTTCTCCAATTTCGCCATTTATGTCGATTTGTACTTAATAAACACAATGCACATAAAATTAAGCCATAATTCATCAAAATAACCAATAGACACTCAAACTTAAAGGCCCAAATAAGTGAACAAAATACACTTATCAGTTATGGTGCTATAATCAACTCAAACTTGCAACACGAAAATTGAAGGTCATACAAGTATGTCAAGAAATCCTTCATGTAGCCTTTTATACTGTCTAATAATAATCAATTCACTAACCAAATATGAATTAATCTACTTGTACAATGATGGTTGACAAGGTTTGTTGACTAGGGATGACAAAATGGCTCGTCGGTTCGGGTTCGGCCCGGAAAAAGCCCGAGCCGGGTAGGCTCGTGGCTCGGTGGGACCGAGCCGGCCCGTGAACCTAAAAAACAATAACAAAAAAAAAAACCTTGCCTGCCACTTCTTTTTTAAAATTTTTTTATTTTTTCTTTTAATTTTAAATGTATTTTTTTTATATGTTAATATTTAGTTATTATTTATAATACGTATAAATTGTCGCGAATTAAAAAAAAAAAAAAAAAACCAAGCTGGTTCGGCTCGCTAAGGCCCGAGCCGAAAGTCGGGTTGAGCTAAATTTTTTGGCCGAGCTTTTGCTCGGCTCGGTTCGAGCCAAAAAACAAAACTCGAACTATTTTTACTCGAGCCAAGCCTGAGCAAAAAGTTTTGGCTCGCGGCTCGACTCGACTCGTTGACACCCCTATTTGTTGACAATGTTTGATGTGGCAAAATCCGGTCCATTGATTTAAAAAACAGTTTTTGAAAACTTTTTGAAGTGGATGAATATGATGATACCAAATAATGATTGTCAACAAAACTTGTCAACTATCATTATACATGTAACATAATTGAACAAAATATATGCCTAGAATATACATATTCTTGAACATCCAAATATCACTATGAAAAAAATACATTGCAAATAAAGACATTTAAATGTAAGGTGTATATATAGATTGAAATTAGGCATACCTTAAATGTCTCTCCTTCCTTTGAAAATATCAATGGAACACCTCTCTTTCTGTTTGGACCCCAAAATCTTAGAGATTTTCTTTGGAATGGCCTGGACTATCACCAATCTTTGTTCAACTCACCCCACACCCCTCCCATAATCATGACATACGATTCCAACCCCACAATCAAACAAACAACATCCCAAAAAAAAGGGATTCAGAAATTCCAACCTCTCCGAACAGCGGCACATTTGTCCTGCCGGGAGGTGTCAGCAACTTTCAGATAATCAAACATGGCCGCTGCTCGTTTTCTTCCTTCCTGTTTTCTCATTTTTATCCTCATTTTTTGTCTGTATACCCCGTGTTTGTCCAATGACGGTGTGCCTCTTTATGAATTCAAAGAGGCGTTAGATGAATCTGCATCCCTGGATTCAACCTGGATAAAAGGCACTGATCCATGTCATAAGGAAACGAAATGGAAAGGTGTAGAATGTAATGCGGAAAATGTCATAAACTTGTACCTTATGAACAATGGTCTAGCGGGAGATATTGCTATTGATTCTTTGGCAAATCTTAAGGGACTTAGAGTTGTCAGTTTGGAAAACAATAGCTTTTCAGGTCCATTGCCTGAATTCAATCGCCTTACTAAGTTGAAGTCCCTCTATCTAGCACACAATGAATTTTCCGGGCAAATACCTTCAGATTTCTTTTCAAAAATGGGATCTCTGAAGAAGATTGAGCTTGCAAGAAACAATTTTTCAGGGCAGATTCCTGATTCTTTGGGGAAATTGGAGAATCTAATGGTTCTCTTTCTGGAACAAAACGAATTCTCAGGGCCTATTCCTTCATTAGCACAAAAATCTTTGGAGAAAATCGACCTGTCCAACAATAAGCTGCAAGGAGAAATCCCTCCAGCCATGTCAAGATTTGGTGCCAAGCCTTTCGATGGAAATCCCGACCTTTGTGGCACGGTTCTGTCCAAAGAATGCAAGGCTGAAGAAGAGAGTGCAAATGAAGCACCCGCAGAGGACAATATCAATGAAACCAAGGAGTCAGGGTCAGGGTCAGGTACAAAGTGGGTGGTTCTATCGGTAGTAGTTGCCCTCCTGGTGGTGACAATAGCATTCAAGGGTAAGCGAAAGGAAGATGATTTCCAGATGCTTGGTAAGGATAATTTGGACGAGGCAGTGCAAGTACACATACCAAGTAGTATGAAGAAGAGGAACTTGAGCAGCAGGAAAGGAATTGACTCAATGAATTCGTCAAGAAAAGGCTCGCAGAAAGGTGGAAAAAAAGGTGATCTCATTGTAATTAATGAAGAAAAAGGTGTATTTGGGCTGCCTGATTTGATGAAGGCTGCAGCTGAGGTTCTAGGAAGTGGCGGTTTGGGATCAGCTTACAAAGCTGTGATGGCTAATGGGGTTTCTGTTGTGGTAAAGAGATTGAGAGATGTGAATAAAGTCAGCAGGGAAACATTTGACACGGAGGTTAGAAAGCTCGGGACAATGAGGCACCAGAATATTTTAACACCATTGGCGTACCACTACCGGAAGGAAGAGAAGCTGTTGGTGTCTGAGTTTGTTGCCAAAGGCAGCTTATTGTATCTATTACACGGTAAGAATTTTTATAACGGACATCATTTTGGAATATCATCTTAATTTGTGAAAAGATAACCGCACGTTCTCCTCTATTCTTTCTTTTTTAATTCAGTAGTGTTCTTCATACTTATTCCTGGATTGGTTGATGCATATTGGAAATGTCATTTGGACGTGCCTTTCTCTTTTCTATTTTTTTGGGTTTGTTGAATAAACAATAAAATGGAGTTTTTCAGGTGATCGTGGGATTTCTCATGCGGAGCTGAATTGGTCTACTCGTCTGAAAATCATTCAAGGAGTTGCTCAAGGAATGGGATACCTCCACAATGAGTTTGCACAATATGAACTGCCACATGGGAATCTCAAGTCTAGCAATATTCTTCTTTCTTCAAATTACGATCCACTTCTCAACGATTATGCATTTTATCCATTGATCAATAACACTCAATCTGTGCAACAGCTGTTTGCATATAAAACCCCAGAAGCCGTATTGTATCAACAAGTTTCTCCAAAGAGCGATGTCTTTTGTCTTGGAATAGTCATTCTTGAAATAGTTACCGGGAAATTTCCTTCACAGTACCTGAACAATCAAAAGGGCGGTACTGATGTTGTACAATGGATTAAAACAGCAATTTCTGAGAACAAAGTTTCAGAATTGATTGATCCGGAGATGGTAAACGCGTCAAATTCACTTGAACAAATGGAGAAGCTCTTATATATTGCAGCTGATTGTACAGAAAGTGATCAAGAGAAGAGGATTGTGATGAGGGAGGCTATAAAGAAAATTGAGGAGATAAAAGTTTGAGCAGTATTCCAAGTCGATAGATTAGGACTGTTGAGTAGAGAAACCAATGCTGTCAATATTGTGAATGAATGCCAGTGTGCTAAAAGACGAGCTATCTAGCCTATAGTGAGACTTCCGTTTTTGTCATTTCACTACTTTTCCAATCGAGCCTTGTTCCGTGCTACTAACTAAAGTCTCGTTTTGCGGAAACCTCCGCCTCATTGCTCCCATTACTGATATCAATATAGAGCCAGAATGATGATAATTGTTCATTGACCGTAGATCCTTACGGGTGGCATTTTTTTTTGGCCTTTCAGATGACAAAAAGGAGACAAACAGAAAGTCATTATGTTCTTAAGAAATGCAAGGAATTAATTTTTCATTTCGAAACATTGTTGCTTTCGTGCAATTCTCAGGGTTAAGGGTTCAGCTTGTTTGCTGTTTGCAGAGGTCTGGCTAATGTTGTTGAAAAGCATTGGTTCAAGAGTAAAAATTTTGCTCTAATGTTTCAGGTAGCCTTTTAGCCTAGAGGCTTGACTGTTAGGAACAAAAGAAAAGTTTCTTATACGCAACAGGAACGTACATACAACGACTTTCTCTATCCATTTTTCAGTAAATTTATTGTCAAACTTACAATGTACATTTGTGTCTGATTAGTAGAAATTTCTTGAACGATGTTTGGAACTTTGGTGTAAAGTGAATAGTGGTTGTTGATCTATGTCGAGTCTTGCACGACCATCAATATTTATAGTGTTATTTATATTAAAGATTAATTTACATTTTCATCAACTACTTCATTTCTACCTTTAAATTTCGCGAAACTCACATACTTTATTTTAAAGCATTGTAGCAGAAAATGGTAAATATATTATCGTCATTGTTTTTATTTGATGCAACACGCCAACTAACCATAATATATTATTTTTTTATATTTCTGTCGACCCAATTAAGTAATTATACCATTGTCTTTTCATCATTTCTTGGAATTCCCATAAAAGGATTGGGTCAAAAAACTTGTACCTGGCTCGTCCTTGTTCTCATCGTAATTGCTTCTTTCAATTTATTTAGCCTCAAATCCTCAATCATACCTCCAAGAACAGCTTACGGCACCTACAGAAGCAGCTTACGGGAACATGTCTTTTGGAGCAAAACCATAAAGGAGAGAGCTCGACTCCTGCTACGATTTTTTGTTCCAAGAATAAGGATTGCCCGTCTGAACGGAAATTGCCGACTTCATTTTTTAACTATAAAGAAAATGTCAAAAAGTAATATATGAAAAAGATATTTTGTATTCAACAGTGCAAACCAGTTTAGGAATAGTTAACTCAACCAAGTCTGAACTAGAATGTTACAAAAATGAAGAGTGCACCGCATTCCCTCTTTTATAGTAGAGGGGGAAGATAAAGCAAATCAAACACTCTCCCACTGTACTAACCGTAGTTCTTGTTAGATGATAACCGGTAGCCAATCAAACGCGCTCTAACTATAGACAAGATCAGTGGCTCTCTGTGACACATATACGTGGCGGAACCAAATTTCATTGACGGTACTAAATTACGATCGCCAGTTCCTCTTCTCCCTTCTCTCTCATTGATAGTACAGTGCCGTCGCAAAATGTATCGATTGGCGGCGAAACGGCTGCTACCGGCGTTGGGCCGCCGGAACTCTCACTTCCGAAGCTCATCCTCAGGCGTTCGAGCCCTAGCAGATATCATAAATCCATCTCGATTCTCTTCATCAGTTGCCTCGGAGACGATTCGGGATCAAAATCCCTTAAATCTTGACTCTTTTGCAACATCATCATCATCTTCTACAGCGCGGAGCGAAGAAGAAAGATCACGTGCCCATGATGAAACCCAGCGCTCCAGAACTACGACTCGACCTAAAGCTCACTGGCAGGACGAACAGGCGCGTGTTTGTCATGCATCTCTACGTCACGTGGTTCGCTCCCCTGTCTTTTTCCTTTTTATCGACTGTTTCTTGAATTTCATGTATTTGCATGCGTACCTTTGTGAGCTGGTGTTCATAAAACCTGAAATGAATGTAGGAAATTTTTAATGCTTGGCTGCTTGGATTTACGGTTTTGGAGTTGGATAGCGTAAAGACTAATTCAAAATTTAATAAAATCGTTTTAAATTCTTGCGGAACCCTAATTTTCTTAAACTGATTGCAGCTTAAATTTTTGGGGATTTTGAATTTTTTGCTCATGTTGGTACCAAAGGAAGTAGAAGGTAATCTTTGGATGCTTCTCGCAATGCGATAATCCTCCAAATCAGATAGGATGGTTAATAAAAAGCCAGAATTTTTTTTCTTTTTTCTTTTTAAGTTGGAGGGAGGATGGGTCAATTTACTGAATGAAGAGAAAAAATGATATTTGGATCTCCATTATGTCCAAAATATATTTCACTCTCTTCTTTCCAACCACATTCTTAATAAACTAATATTGCACGCAAACCCAAAACTTTTCTTTATTTTTTTTAACCACACATTTTTCGTCAATTTACTATTCCAAAATGCATTTTTCAATAAAAATGGGGCTCAAACAGGTGAATATTTTAATCGACTTAGTTTTGGGTTGAGTTGCCTAGCTGATTTTCTCGTGCAGATAAGATTAGGATGGACAGATGCGGCTATGATAGCTGGAGCAAGGGATGTTGGCATGTCTCCTTCTATAGTGGGATCTCTTCCACGGAAAGAAGCTGCTCTAGTAGAGGTACCCTTCTAGACGTATTAGAACAGAGAGAGAGAGAGAGAAAAAAAAGTAAAATCTTGTATTTTTTAATATCTTTTATTTTGCACTATCAGTCTAGTTTATCTCCTTTATTTCTTGACCTGTTTCGTGTAGAGGGATTAGGAAGCCAAAGAAAAGATAGTTTCATTTATTTATTTGCTGATATCTTTTCAACATTTTCTTGATTTACTGATATAAGGGTGTATTTGATTGGCCTTATTTTCCTTGAAAAAATGTCATTTTTCCACTCAAGGTCCTACTTTTAGAGTGATTGACATTTTTTTCATAGAAAATATTTTCCAAAAGTTGGTCACGTGACCATATTTTCCTCAAAAACAAGGAAAATGTTTTCTTCATTGGGGGGGGTGGTGTTGTTGTAGATTTTTATTTTCTAGGCAATTCACACCGACCAAAAACTTAACTTTAATCTCTATTTTAATAAGTTCTTATTTCCCAAAATGAAAAAGCACAATATTTTCTAAGTTGAAATTTAGCCAATCAAACATATTTAATTGACAATTTTCAAATAAATTCTAGGTAATTTAATTGTCTAGGCTTATTTTCTTTCCATGCAAGTTTCATGCTTGCAATAAAACACATCCTAAGCTCTATTTTGGAAAAGGAAATAGAAGGGAGTAGTTTTTTTATTCCATATGTGACATGGCAGCAGTTTTGTCTATAATGACCTTTTGTATATTTCTGCTTACCGTTACAATTTGTGATTTCATTCTGCTTTTAGTTTCTTGGTTCTGCATTGATGAATTATCTTTGTGCTGAAGGCACAGCATCAATGTGTTGGGAAGTTTTTCATTCCGAAATACTTGCTTGTCTGTCAGCAAATGAATTCTGTATTTAGCCCCTGTTTGGTTTTGCTAAAAAATCAGTTTTTTAGTAAATTTTGATAAAAGTTGAAGAAATGTGTGGTTAAAAAGTTGATAAAAATTGTGGGTCCCATTAAATATGTGGTTAAAATTAATTATTGAATGTAACTTGGACTTTCATCAACAAATTTAGTTAAACCATAAATGGGCTTAATTTGTTAAAAATATCAGTTGTCGTTGTATATACCGTTATCATAGTGACAATTCTTTACGAGTGCGTTCTGTACATTGTTGAGTTGTCTTTCTAGTGGATTCTTGTAAGCAGTTAGATCATCTATATGATTGCTTACCTTCAGCATCATATACGACTTGATATGCTTATAAATGTGTTCTTTTGACCATTCTCCCTGCGATTGACTCGTTCAGTTTTTCATGGATGATTGTCTCCAAAGGCTGATTGAAACTATTGACACGAAAGAGGATTTAAAAAATTTAATACCCAGTCATCGTGTTGCAAAGCTTGTGAGAATTCGCCTAGAAATGCAGGCTCCTTACATTTCAAAGTGGCCTCAAGCACTGAGCATACAGGTGCACTTGTTTACCTCCTGTTGCTTGGTTAGGTATGTTAAGTGGAATCTTTGTCAAGTACATTCCTTCTTTGTATTGCATTTAGGCGCAACCCTTAAATATACCAACGAGCTTCAAGCAGCGGGCAATGCTTGTTGATGAGATTTGGCATGCTGCTGATGAAGAGGCTGCTGATATTGATTGGTATGCTAAACGTACAGTCCTGGGCGGGATATATTCCACGACTGAGCTGTACATGCTGACTGATACTTCTCCAGGTAAGCTCTTCTTAATTGTGTATTGCTGTGTTCCACTGGCGTTAATTGTTAATATGTTTGCCATTCTCTTGTTTTTTTGTGCCATTGATCGGAGATCTAGTTTGCATAATAACCCTGATCATCATCACATTGTAGGATCTGCTTCCTGACCTCAACTCTCCAGTTTCTTTTGCAACCAACCCTAGATCCCAAATAATTTGCTTCTTACTTGATTTTGACATTTGTGGCCTTCTTCCACCTGTTGCCCTTAGCACATTGAGGACATTTCTTACAGTTTAATCATAGTTTTTGTGTGTCTTTGTGGATTAATAGAATCCATTTCCTATTTGGTTGCGTGCTTGTGTAGTGCGTTTAAAATTCATATCAGCATGTACAGAAATGTAGTTGCAGAGTCTAGAAATGTAAATGCTTTAACCTCTGTTAATACAAGCTGCCATTATTATTTAGGTCAATTTATTTTTCTCTTTCTTCGGCCTGGATTTATTTATCCGTCATGTCCTCTGTTTATAGACTTTCAGGACACTTGGGCATTCTTGGACGGAAGAGTTAGAGATGCTTTTGATCTAAAGAAGACAGTTAAAGAGGTAGTTACTGTTGGACTTTTCATACTATTTTGATCATTAAATTGATGCTGTTGAATTTACCAGTTGTTTCTCTAGTTCATTTTTTCTTTACATTATTGTCTTGTGAAATAATTAGTTATATTCCTTGTTGTAATAAATGCCTCTGAGTTAGCACTGTCTTTGAATCCCCATGAATAAAAAATGTCTCATCGTTCCCAATATGTTCGCTTCATATGATAATTCAAGGGATTTGATTGCTCTAGAGTGTATCTTCGGGAGTCAGTGGCTATGGTATACCTTTTCACGCGTTGTAAAATGTAAACAATCTCATCCATGTAAATCTTTCTGTTTTAGATGTTTATTTTAGTAGGAAATGATTAGATTGGAATGCTTGCAAAATTTGAGCTATCTTGAAGAACTATGGAAATTGTACTCGCTGGCCTTTCCTGGACCTGGACTACTTGGCAAGAGAAAGGACTAATATTTGCTATGAGAATGATATCAGCCCTTTGTTCACAATATTCTGCTTAATTGGATGCTTTTGGAGTGTAAAGGAGAGGCAATGTCCTATAGCCATTTGAGGAGTTATTGGGTTCTGATTAGTGATTATCTTTCTTGATTTCCTGTTATTCGTGTGCATTAGAGAGTTTGATTTCAGGAATCTTTTGTACTTAAAACATGAATTTGCAAAGCATCTGCATATTCGTGACAGATAGGTCACTATTGGTAAAATCACCCACTACCCATCACTACCATTTCATAATGGCTGAAACATAGGCAATATTGAAGATTTACCAAGTTTAGATACTTATTTTAAGAAAAGCAATCAGGGTTTAGTTTTAAGAATTTGTAGTATTTATTTAGTTGTTTTCCTACTTAAATTAGACTATTGAAACCCTAGAGGGTCAATGCATTGTATTATTGTGACTTTGATTATTGGATAAACTCGTACTTTCTGCCTCTAAAATTACTCTCCTCTCTTTCTTGTGTTTCTCCCTCTATCTCTTTCTTCTCCCCTCCTTTCTCTTCTTCCCCTCTTTTCCCCTTTTTTAAATAGTCTACTTCTTGTTTACCGTGGCCCATTGTCACAAACACTATGCCTTCACTACCCTGCACCTGTTCTCGTCAAACTATTGGTATTTAAGACCCTTTTTCCATCTCCTAGAAGTTAGAAAAAGAGTGAAGCATATAATCTTGCCAGTGTTTCTCTAATTATCATAGTTTGAGTACTCCATTGCTTCCATCATTAACTATAATCATAGGTTCTTCTCTCTCCAGAAGCACTATCCCTGTTCCTCATCATTATTGTTAGTTAAGGGGGTGTTTGACACCCATTCTTTTGAAGAATGAGTTTTTGAATAGTGATTGATGTAAAGAATGTGTGGTTAAAAAGTAAGAAGAATTTTTGGGTTCATGTGTAATATTATTTTATTTGGAGAATGTGTGGTTAGAAATGAGTACTGTAGAAAAATGAGAATGAGAATGAGATAAAAAATGGGTGTCAAACGGGGGCTAAATCAATTTTTCAATTTTTTTTTTTTTTTTTTAGTTTCTGAATGGTAGCACTATCTTCTTCCCCATTTTAGAAGAACATGGGAATCAAATGAAATGATATCAGCTGCTCTTGGAAATGATGACGTTTGATTTTCAATTAGATGCTTGTGCATGCATCATACAACATATATGTTATTGAATTTGTTGCATGCTGTGATGTATTTTTCTGAGTCTAAAAAAGTGGAGATTTTTTGGTGTGCCTGTGGATGCATATTGTTTGACAGGCTTGAATACTGGAGGTAACACAGGTGGGCATTTGGGGGTGATCTATGTGGGGTGCCTTGCTCCCTGGGGATTGGTAGTGGTTTGGTTATGAGATATATTTCATATGGACCACGTATTATATAGTACTGCAAATCACAGTTTACTTGTAGACTCTCAGATACTTATTCCTGAAAATTGGATTCTAAAGATTGTAAACATGGAAATCTGCAGGTGAAGTATTTGGCTGAAGCAGTTGGTGCTGGAATTGGAGGTTCCTTACCAGGATTTATGAAGAAAGTTTTCAATGGTTAAATAATATATGAAGATGATTCAGAAAATTTCATTGCAAGAAACGTTCTCTTTTGGGTCGGGCTTTTCTAAGTTTAAAGTTGCAATATTTCCCCACTTTTATACTTTTTCCCTCAATTATTACAGGTTCTTTTAGTTTCTTTGTGCGGAAGAAAGCTGTTGAAATAAATGTGTTCTCTGTAGGCGTGGGATTGGAATGTGAACCAGTTTTATTGGTGGTTTTATTTGTAATTTGTGTATACATCAATAAAAATTCTTGTTGAGATTAGACTAATAAAGAGCTAAAATTCCACTCGTTTGATTGGCATTTTATCCTTAGTTATAATATGGGCATGTCGGTAGGTAGGCAATACTGGAGAGAGATTGTACAGGTAGACATGATTTTAGCGTAAATAACATTCCTCCATCCTGATTTTGTCTAGATCAGGACAAAACAAGTAAACTCTGCTCTTTCTTCCCCCGTTGAACCTCAATGTGAAGTTCAGAGAAATACATGGTGCTTAGCCAAACATGGCAAAATGAGATATCAACATATTAAGCCATGGCAAAAATATTTGCAACCCTCTGAGAAGAGCATTATTTAAAATCCAAAATTTGAGGTGCAAAACCCCCTCCAGAACTTAGATTTGTATGTTTGGAGCAGATCAATAGAACCAGAACACCTACAGAAATATAATAAGTCATAATGTAAAAATGTATTACAAGAGCTATGAGTTAACAGAATTTGAACTGAGTGGTTCAAGCATGCTATTACCCTGAAGATTTATAGATAGCGGAGAAGACACATTATATCTCTAGAACTATATCTGCAATCAGAAGAACAGACGCTATTAGTTTATTTTAAGATTATTAAACCCGAACAAACCTACATGACGAAATAAAGATCGATTCTTTGTGCATAACACTAACAATCTGAGTCCGTTTTCACCCATTTACTTCCTTCACTTTCACTATCACTCTCAGGCATATCCAAGTATTTCTTTACTGTAGCCATTTGAGTAGAACTTTGTGGGTAAATCTTTTTCTGCAGGATAGCCCCCAAAATCTGTAGATAAAAAGGCATCCATGAAGGTAAGCAAAAGAGATTGACATGAAACACCAGATCATTGACAAGTAAAATGAATAATAATAACAATATCCAAACCTTCTCTTTTCTTTGCTTATCCAATTTTGTCCCTTGAAATGGATCTCTTAAGATGGGAGTTGAACTGAATCCGCCTCCACAGAGTAGTGCTTTCTTAAGAAGAAAAGATAATGATTTTTTACCAATACCATAAGCTGTGCTGTGCAACCGAGTATCTGATTCTCTGCTGTGGATTACACTGCTTGGTCGCTGGAGATTACCGTCTTTGTTTTCAGAATCGCCATTTATCGACTCATCCGAAGTTTTGTCATGTTCCAAGCTAGGCAAACAGTCCAATTGAGGGTTATCCATTGGCTGGTCTTGACAGGAGGATAAGCTCTGTTGAAGATTGGAATTCTCTGTATGTTTTAGAGTGCTGTTTCCAAATGTTCCAATAGAAAACAACCCATTTGGCCAATCACTGAATTCTTCTTTACAGGTTTGGTGCATGATATAATCTGTAACTAAGAAACAATGAGAAAACATACTAGTCTTTTAGGGCTTGAATTGCACTCTTTGATTTCTACATAGATCAATTACTAGTTTTCTTATGTACACTAATGAATGATAGAAATTCTGCGTTAAAAGGGCTCGAATTAAGTTACTGGCATTCTTATGAGTTTATAAGATGACGAGCAAAAATGATGCTATGAAGATAAATGTGAGGCCATACTGAAATGGAGAAGATAAGTATGGTAACAAGTGTAGATAACATTAGTTGATTAAGTAAATGAGACATAGATGGTTGTAGACTCGTAAAATGCTCTTGTTTTTTAGAGCGATTCAATCTGGTTTAGTATATGTAGCAATGAACGCAAAACAGAGTAACAAATTATTTTACATGTAGCTGATTGTAAATTTATGGGGAACAAGATTAATATTTTGTCGTCAAAACTTGTGATACTAAGAGCATGCTTTGGTATGAGAGTCAATAGCATTAATAGGAAGTAACATTCACTTCCAACCTTCTATTAGAAGGAAAAACATGTTCTTTCTTGTTAAAATTAATTATGGAGAATTATGAACTCATACCAGTTGCTGATGCTGAATTTGGTTTGCTTCTCCTTTCTTTTCCATTAAGCTTGTTTTGCATCCAACTAAATATCTGAATCAATCATCACCAACCAAAGTACATTAAAATCTGTAAACCATGCACCATTATGTTAAACAAGTGTGGGTTTTAAATTTTGAAGCCATTACCTTCATTTGCAAATGGAGAATCAGAATTGCTGAAAATGGGGGATTTGTTGAGGGTGGAAACTGAAATATTGTGTGTATGCATCAAACCCCACAACCCAAAGGAAGTTAGCTTTTGAATCTTTATAATAGATGGTGGTAGGTGGGGTGAGGCAGGGTAGGGTGGGGTAGGTTTTGTGGGTAGGGGGAGAAATTTCACAGCAAGTAATTGTTCAAGTTTCATACCAAATTACTACTGTATGTGAAGAAAATGGTGGGTGAGTGAGGAAATTTGTGAGTAGATAAGGGAAAGGGTTAATACCCTAAATAGTCA
>CAIGRT010171161.1:0-23239 GCA_903798405.1 Fraxinus platypoda | reverse complement strand
CCTCCGAATAAGCTTGGGACATACAGCTTGGGCCTCGGTTGCCACGTCAGAGGCAAGGAAAATACACCCTGGCTTAATTAAACTGGTCCCACCGCCAAAACATGGTGCCACGTGGCGCTTCCATTTATGAGTTGTAACAGGGTTTGACCATATGATGACGCCACATGGACAGGTAAGTTGAAGATCAATTCTATTTTACAAAGATAGAGTCAAAGACAATTTATGTTCTTCATTGGAGTTGTTAACAATCTTTGTTATTCAAAAATGCTAATGTATATTATTTTTGCTTCTTCTAGACCAATATATCAATATTCTTTTGAAATATTGAAATTCTAATATCATTCTCTCCAAGTGCAAATAATATTCTTTCTGGAATATTTATATAAGGTGGATTATGTTTTTTTCTAGAACATCAACATCATATTCATTTAGTACAAATAAAATTTCTAACTAAGATTCTTGAGAATACTTGTTAAATCAAAATATTTAACTGATCTAAAACTTACAAATATATAATAAAAATAGAAAAAACTTTTAAAAAATAGACTCACTTGAATTTGAAAATTTTAGAAAATCTTGAACAATTGACAAATCTCATATGTTTCAAAGATATGAATTTTTTCATTTTATAGTATTTAAAGATTTGATACTGCCCAAATTCCATGACGATCGGACCACGAAACGCTGAAATATTAATACTTTTATCACAGTTGTACTGGTTGTCCAGATTCTGCGAATTTCTGTACTATTGATTTTGAAATAATAATATAATTCTTACATAGTATATAGAGTCAATATATGGTCAACGTACTTCAATTTCGTGATAATGTTTGATTCAATCATTTTTACGAATGTATAGTACATGTGAGAATAAAGTGCCGATAGTTTTTTTTTTATCTGTTTTTGGCTAAATACAAAAGACGTTATGTAAAAATATTCTATATTATTCTCGTGCATCTTCTCAATGTGACATCCATTGCACGAATATCTTTAAAACTAAGCAATTTTTTTCTGAACTTGCTTATTTGCTAGAATAAAGTGCATCGTCAATATATAATTTTGTATTATTTGATAAAATAATACAAGCTATTCCCGAGCTTTCAACGATATTCAATACATCTGATAGCATATAAACATTATTTTCTATAAATGTTAGGTCCATAAAATATTTTTTTCATGAAAAATAGTTTGTATAATTTTATTATAATTAAATATTAAATATTCATATATTAACTAATAGAGTAGTCAAAATAATCAATGCCAACATGAAATGAGCTATATATTTTCCTCCAGGGTTAACATTAATTCATAAATTACACATATGGTTTGAGACGTGCTATTTCGAGAGAACTTTGTATTTTACTATTGCTTCTTCAAAATCAATATGTCAATAATCTTTTAAAATATTGAAAATTATAGTTCATGCTCTTCAGTAGCAAGTAATATTCTTCTGAAATATTTTATAATGTTGTGCCATTTTAGGGACAAGAAAGAACTATTATTTCGAAACATTAGTTCTTCAATAGTCTTATACTTGCTTCTTTAAGAATAATATATCAATATTCTTTTGAAATATTGAAATCATAGCATCATGCTCTTCAGAAGCAATAATAACTAAAATATAAATTATGTAAATATTACTCTTTAGGAACAAAAACATAATTTATGTTAGATTTTATTTAATTTTGCTTTTCAGAAGCAAGTAAAATCTAACTATAACATCAATAATAGCATGTTATTTCAAGAGCAATAATATTTCGCAATGGAAAGATATAACAATATTAGATTCATAAACTATCCTTTTTATTAAAAAGAATAAGAACGTAATAATTAATCAAACGATAAGAAAAAACAGTTATATACATTTTCTCTACATTATTTTTCATCAACAATGTATTAACAGCCCAACAGTAATTTTATTACATATAATATCCCATAATCCTTCCAAAAAAATAAATTGAAGAAATCATTTTATATCTTCCAAATAAATAAAAAATTAAAAGTATAAATAAGTATTGAATACTAATTACCCACGCACCTAGGATAATAATGACTCGAGACCTTGATGAGTTTGCCATGGAGATTTGCAAAAATTGAAAAAAGCTTTGAAAAAATGATGGAACAATCAAGCAGATAATAAAAAAATAAGACAACCACTGACTTAGTACACGCCAGGACTAGCAAAGTTTGTCTGGTTGAATCAAATTATGGTTTTTCACTCTGAAGTGTGCGTATGTGACACACACAGAGAGAGAATTATTGAACGAGTGAGAACGATTGCACGTAGGTATAGGATTAAGGGTTTTAACAACATAGAAGGTTATTACTACCTTGCTATAATTTTTAGAGAATCATGCTGATAACGTGTTATAAATTAGAAAGAAAAAGAGAACAAAAGAGAGATTATTAAGAATCAAAACCCCATATTTATAGGGAATTAGGGATACAATGGTAATAAAAATTACGGTTGTAGGGATGTTGTAGTCATTCACTAATAAACATATTAGTTACAACACAGTTTACAATTTTCGTTTTTATGGTGTCATATAATGATAAAATTGAGAGTTCAAGAATAACTAACCAAGACGGTGGTGAAATGGTTTTCAAAATTTTCAAAAAATTGATTCACATTTAAGCAAGTTGAGAAATAATTTTACAATTTGGAACTTCTCTTTTAATAAATGATATAAACAAACTAAATACAAAGAGAAAAATAGGTTAACACTTTAATGAATAGCAATGAATGATACTCAAGTATTAGGCAAAAAAAACTTTGTGAGAAAGATGTTTTTCAAAAGTCAATTCATTCAAAAGTTTTTCAAAATAAATGATTTGACAAAGATAAATAAGATGTAAGATCAATATAATTTTGCTCAAGAATATCTCACTTAAAAGCTCATAAGAAGTGTTGCAATGAATGCAAAGTGAAATGATATTTATAGAATTCAAAACGCCAAAAATTCTGAGTAACCGAACAAGTAATCCGGACGTCTTCATTCTGAACTAAACAATCAAGGTAGTCATTGTGCGTCATAATTCAGAACGGTTAAAAAAAGTGACCGTTGGACAAACCGAACGTCCGCATAACCCAACTAGATGTCCATATCCATAGAATTTCCCCTACTTTTATTTGTTGAATGTTTTGAAAAATGTAGACTTTTGAATAAGTTTTTTCACTTTATTTCTCAAGGTAAGTAATATTGTAATAAGTTTAAATATCAAATTGAAATATTTACCTTTTAAAGAATAATTTTTATGCAAATATTTTTATAAAATAATTTTTTGTACATAAAATTTATTTATTGAGTTTTTTAATAATTCATTGCTAAATACTGAAGTGTTGTACTTTTACACATGAATACAAACATCTTAATCTAATTCTTCGATTGAAGTTCTATATCTCGAGTGATTTGTCTACAATGTTTGACTTCTATCTCGATTTTTGTTGATCGCCCGATGCTAGTCTTTTGATAGTGACCGTTTTGTTCTCAATCAATTAACTTTGCAATAATAGCTTTGAAGACTTAGATTCAATTGATAGAAATAAAATTAACTTGTTTGTTATGATCAAAACATTGAGGATGAAGTCAACCATAGATCAATAATTTCTCCCTTTTTAATTATGGCAAACAAGATGATTTGCATAAAGTAATACATAAAGTAATAATAACAATTGATAAGGAATAAACATTTTAGATATCATATGTTATTCATATAATTTTCTTATCTTTTACAAGTCAATAACCATCTCAAACATATCACATTCGTCATATTCATCAATATATCACATTCGTATGAAGTATAAGTAAAAAATATATGCATATCATGTCATATGTTTTCCCCATTTTAGCATAAACAAAAAGTATAAAGAGGGGATCAAAAACAAGTTATGTAAGAGCAAAAAGACAACCATAAGTACCAATAATAGCAAGAAATTCCACCTTAAAGTAACACTAGATGCCAATCAAATAGAGGTTAATATAGAGCATATCGCATCCATAACAACAAAAAAGTGAAGTTACAAAAGTTAATAAAAGTTACGAAAGTTAATAGCACGAAAAAGTTAGATTAAACATCATAAGTGTATCCAAAATACATAAGCATGAAATGTAAATCATAGCTAAGGTTCCGGATGAGGCGGTGGAGGGAAGCGAGCATAAAAAGCATTTTGTTGAGCTTACATCGTCGCTTGTTGAACTTGAATTGCATCTTGTTGAGCTTGTATTGCAGCTTGTTGAACTTGCAATCGGTGAAGCATCCCACCAAGGCCATCAACGGAGGATGTAGGTGAATCAATGCTCTATTAAGGAGATTGTAATGATCTTCGATGAATGTAAAACCTCCATTAGGCCGTTGGGCACTTGAGCTTGGGATGTAGTGAGGTGTATTATCATCACCGTTATCCTCTTTGCCATCCCCATCGAGTGGTAAGGTCGAAAGACCCAACTCCTTATCAAACCCTTTAGTACAGGTTGTCCATTGTCCACCTTCTTTGATAATTTTCATACTCTTGAGAGTGTGAATGTGAATGTTGACGGTGTTGGTGTTGGTAGGTCGAAGAGATATTGAAGTCTCACCATGGAACAAAATGTCAAAATGTTTAAAGATTTTGGTAAGAAGCGTGCAGTAGGGCAGGGATTTGATGTGTCGTGTAGAATGAACAAGTTTCATGTGTTCGAAAGCAATGGTCAGAAAATCCAATTTACGCCCAACCAAGAAGGAATCAAGAATAAAGAGATCGAAGTTGTTAACTTCATCTCGATGAACTTTTCGAGAAAGGATGATATGGAAAATGATTTTTTGTAAAACTTTACAAGGTATGATAAGTTGATTTGCACTAAGTTTGGTGGGATTTTCAAAATTATTGCCCGTTACATGTCGACAAGCGGAAACGGGATCATATCCTTCAAAAGTGGGATGAGCTTTGTGTAGAAAAACTTGATTTTTGCATTTATCGAGTTTGATTATAGTTTGGACAATGGATTTCATATTGATAATTTGATTTCCTTTGATTAAGCAAGAAATATTATTCGAAGTGTGACTCGAACGCATATTTTTATAAAATTCTTTTAGAAGGTTGGGATAGGCACGTTCCTCTATAGTCACAATCGAGACCCAACCCATGTTCACAAAATATTCTTCAATGTGATATTCAGATGCTTTAAGGGTAAATTCAAAGAAATATTCTTACCAATAAGAATCAGTGAATTTCAAAGGGATTTTCGAACTCTTTGACTTCCATATCAAATTTTTCATCAGACGAGGGAAATGAGATCTTCTCAAGGTACTCTTAAGTCTTTTTCCCAAGCGTTTAGACCCCATCATTGTTGAAAGATAGAAAAAAAATGAAAAGAAAAGATGCTAGGGTTCAGATAATGTGTGCATTTGAAGTTGTAGCGAATGAAAATTTGAATTTTTTAGAGATTTAGGTTGAAAATGTAATGGGTTTTTTATTTACGAAGTATTTGATGATTGGAAAAGGAAATACGAAGAATTTAGAAGAGATTTAGGGAGAGAAATGTGAGAAATGGAGGAGAAAATGTGAGAAAATGGGGGCTGAATCGCATATATATAAATTGATTTTACGACGAATCGGACGTCCGGATTGGCAGAACATTTGTTTCCAAATTTCTTTTATCAAATCGGACAAGAAATTTGGGATGTCCGATTGACTTCGTCTGATTCCCTTTTTTTGCATATTATACTAAATCAAACATGCAATCAAGGAATAGCACATAGTACAATTAATCACATAAGAACATAAAGTATGATTTTAACTTAGCCATGTAGTTCGGATTCATCAATAATGCCCAAACCTCTTCAAATGTGTGAAAATCTATCAAGTGCTAGAGACTTTGTGGAAATATCAACCAATTGATTTTCCGTGTTAACAAATTCTAACACAATATCTCTCTTTTGTGCATAATCTATTAAAAAGAGTTCAAAATGGATTTTTTTTTTGACAAGTTTATGGCACTAGTGTTATCACACATGATAGGCATATGATCAAAAGATAAATGATAGTCACTAAGAGTTTGTTTCATCCATAATACTTGTGCACAACAGCTAGCGGCCAAGATATATTCGATTTTGGCGATAGACTATTCAACCGAATGTTGTTTCTTACTAAACCACGACACAAGTGCACAACCTAGAAAAAGACACGTTCAGCTAGTGCTCCTGCGATTAGTTGTACAATCGACCCAATCGGCATCCAAATAACTAAGTAAATCGATATGAGTGCCCTTTGGATACCAAAGGCCTAGGGTTCTAGTACCACGAGATATCTAAAAATTGTTTTTATAGCACTAAGGTGTGATTCTTTAGGATTATATTGAAATCTACATATAAGAACACACTAAACATCATATCGGGTCTACTTGCAGTTAAGTAAAGAAGGGATCATATCATAGCTCGATATTTAGTTACATCAATGGAAGTGTCTTGATCATCTTTCTCCAATTTTATGGATGTGCTCATTAGAGTGTTCATTGGCTTCAAGTCTTCCATTTCAAACCTCTTGAACATGTCCAATATATACTTATTTTGACTAATGAACATCCCATCACTAGTTCGCTTAATTTGAAGTCCAAGGAAGAATTTAAGTTCTCCCGTCAAGTTCATTTCAAATTCCATGCTCATACATTTTGAAATTTCTTCACATAGACAAATATTAATTGCACCAAATATAATATCGTCAACATAAATTTGAACAACAAGCATATCATTCTTTTGAGTTTTGACTAAAAGAGTAGTATCCGCTTTACCTATTGAAAAGTCATTTGAAAGTAGAAATTTGTTCAATCTTTCATATCAAACTCTAGGAGCTTGTTTTAAACTGTAAAGAGCATTTCTAAGTTTAAAATCATAATTTGAATACTTGTGATCTTTAAAACCTGGAGGTTGCTCTACAAAACTTCCTCTTGAATATAGTTATTTAGAAATGCACTTTTAACATCCATTTGATAAAGAATGGATTCTTTATTGCTAGCAAATACAAGAAGCATGCGAATGGATTCTAATTTAGCAACCAGTGCAAAAGTTTTCTCAAAATCGATGCATTCTTCTTGATTGTAACATTGGGCCACTAATCTAACATTGTTATGTACGATTATCCTGTTGTCATCTCATTTATTTCAAAACCCATTTTGTACCGATTACAATTTGATCATTTGGTCTAGCAACTAAATTCTGAACATGATTTCTTTCAAATTGATTTAGTTCTTCTTGCATAGCTAGAATCCAAAATTCATTCCTTGTTACGCACAATTATTTCGTTTTCATCTAGTTTATTTCTAAAAATCCGCTCATTTGGTCTAGCGACTAAATCCCAAACATGATTTCTTTCAAATTGATTTAGTTCTTCTTGCATAGCTAGAATCCAAAATTCATCAAACTCGACTTCTTTGAAGTTTTTTGGTTCAATTTACAAAATGATAGCACAGCTATTAGATGATTTCTAGTAGAAGCTCCACTAGTAATACATTTGGATGGATCACCAATAATAAGTTCTTTGGGTGAGAAGGAGTAAACATACATTCTTTTGGTAGTGTATGGTCATTTGATACTTCAGGATGTTCTATTTCACTTTGTTGAACGCTTTCTTCTTCTCTATACTCATCTTTTGGATCTTCTTTGTTTTGATCTTAAATATTTATTTGTTAGAAAGAAATTTCCAGCCCTACATCATTGACAATACTTTTCTCGCAATCAAAATGATTAGTTTCATCAAAAGTAACAAATTTTGCTACGATTAGAGTTCTTTTGTTAAAGACTATATAAGCTTTGCTAATCGATGAATATCATAAAAAAATTCCAATATTGAATTTTGAATCAAATTTTCTTTTGTGTTTAAAATAAAGCACTTGCAATAAAATACTTTGAAATAATCGATATTTGGAATTCTATTTTTCCAAAACTCATAGGGAGTTTTAGTTTTCTTTTGATTAACTAAAACTCTATTAACAATGTAGCAAGTGGTGTTAACTGCTTCGACCCAAAAGTATTTTGGCAAGCTATTTTCAATAAGTATGGTCCTAACCATTTCTTCCAATGTGTGATTTTTCCTTTCTAATACACTATTTTGTTGAGGAGTTTTACAAGCTGAGAATTTATGTTCATATCCATTTTTATTACAAAAATTATCAAAAGCGAATCAAATTATCCACCATGATCACTTCTAATAGTTGTAATGGAGTATCATTTTTCATTATGAACATTTTTACAAAAATGTTTAAATACATTCAAAACTTCATTTTTTTAGATTTAAAAATCGGACTCAAGTAAATCTAGAAAAGTCGTCAACGATGACGAATTGATAATGTTTACCACTCAACCTAGCGGTTCTAGAAAGTTCGAAAAGGTCCATGTGGAGAAGTTGTAATGGTTGAAGAGTATAGTTCAAGTTTTAAAAAGCTATTCACTTATTTCCCAAATTGACAAGCATCACAATTATTATCTTTCTCAAATTTTAAATTCGGCAAACCTTTGACAAAACAATTTTTTAAATTTTTTTAGAGAAGATCCATACTAACGTGACATAATCTTTTATGCCACAACAAAGTTTCCTTTTTTAAATTTGATAAACATTTTTCATCACTTTCAAATTCAATATTTATGAAATAAACATCTTTACTTCGACTTTCTATAAATATCACGTCTTTTGATTTAGCATCCTTAACAAGGCATTTGAAATAATCGAATTTAATATAATATCATTTATCACATAATTGACTAATACTAAACAAATTATGTTTGAGGTTATCCACTAATAAAATATTTTTAATTGAAGATTTTCAATTCCAGTGATTTTTCCTTTTACATTATCTCCAAATGACACATGACCTCCATCCTTCTTTTTCAAATTTGATAGTAACATTCTATCTCTGTTCTTGTGCTTTGAGCATCCACTATCCATGAATCATTTGCTCTTTATCTTCGTTGGTATCTAAAAAAATTATTTAATTTTTTATTTTTGATACACATACAAGTTTGGGTCCTTGGTAGTTAATTAGTTTTAATGGACTCTTGAATCCACTCGTTCTTACTTTCAAAGTGTAACATCTTTTTTGTTACACAATTAAAAGCAATATGCCAATCTTTATTGCAAAAGCTACATGTAGTGTTTGAAAGAGAGGAGTTTAATGCTTTGACAATTAATTTTATAAAGTTTTTTGTTTAAATACAATTCCTCATTTGTCAAAAACACACTTTCGATTACCAATATTAAATGAAAATTTTTCTTACTTTGAGTGAATTTGTAAATAATTTTAGTTAAATCTGCAACTTTTTCTTTTAATAAATAACTTTCTTTAATCAATGAATCATAATCAATATTTTCCTTTTTGAGATCCTTTTAAGTTTCTAAAATTTTCTTCATTTCATTTTTCAATAATTAGTGTTTCTTTTTAAGAATGGGGTGATTTAAGGCAAATTTTTCAAATTTCTCAAGAATTTCGTCATAGGAGGTATATAAATCATCATATGAACATTTTATTAATGGGATTTATCTCATATTTGATTGCCATGAAACACATGTTGGGGACTTCTTCTTAACTATCATTTCCATCGTGATCATCGTCGTCGCTTTCACCCCATGTTGCTTGGAATGCCATTTTCTTGATACTCATTTCGTGTTTGGGCATTCAGTTCTCTTGTGATCGGGTTTGTCACAATCACAGCAAATGATTTTTTTGCTTATTTCTTCAACTTTTTCCTATTTCTTTTGAAACGTCGATTATTTCAAAAAAAATTCCATTTTTTGACAAGAAGAACTAGATCATCAAACTCTTCATCACTTATATTTTCACTTGTAGTTCTTCTTCAATTATCGATTTTAAAGAAATTTTGCGCTTATGAGGCCCCTTTGATTCCCATTTACTTTTCCTCATTTTCTCCTTAGTTTAAGTCATCAAGGTTCTATAAAGTTCTTCCAACGGATGTGAGTTGATTTTTTTTGTATTCTCTTTCAACGTCCTTAGTGAGCTCCAATCTTCCGATAGTGACCTAAGTATTTTACTTACAAGCTCNTTTTCCTCATTTTCTCCTTAGTTTAAGTCATCAAGGTTCTATAAAGTTCTTCCAACGGATGTGAGTTGATTTTTTTTGTATTCTCTTTCAACGTCCTTAGTGAGCTCCAATCTTCCGATAGTGACCTAAGTATTTTACTTACAAGCTCACCATTAGTAAATTTACGATCAAAGCCTTTGATACCATTAACAATATCAGTGAAACCAGTAATCATGTCAACAATAGATTCATCTTGTTTCATGAAAAAGTTTTCAAATTCTTTAACCAAAAGATTAATCTTGGTTTCGTTTACTTTACTAGTGCCAACATAAGTAACTTTTAATGTTGTCAAATATCATATGCGAAATAGTGCGTGCCAATACAATTAAATTCATTTATATTTAAAGCACAATAAATTAGATTTTTATCTCTAGCATTTAAAGATAATTTTCTTTTATCGTCGTCGTCATACTCCTTTCTAAATTTTGGAATGGTTTGATCGGATTTGCCATCAATTTTAATAATCCTAGTAGGTACATAAGGACCATATTCAACAACTTGCCAAATATTATAATCTATTGATTGAATGTAAATCATCACCATAGCTTTCCAATAATTATAATGTGTGTCATCAAATAAGGGATGACGATTTGTAGAATGCCCCTCAAGATTTTGAAGATTGTGATTAGAAATTACTCAAGATTGTGAAATCTTTAATTTTAAGAGTGAGCTCATTGCTCTAATACTAATTGAAAGTCCAAGAATAACTAACTAAGAGGGGGTAAATTGGTTTTCAAATTTGTTTCGAAATAACACGTATCCCCTCTTGATGAAAGAAACAAACTTTACAATTTCCTTTTTAGTTGACATTAGACTGTGGACATCGTAGTTGAGCGTTTTGATTTAGTGAATAAATTAGAGGTGAGCAGGATCTCTGAATGCATGTCACTGATTTATTCTTACAGCCTATTTGTTGTGCATTATTCTCCTGACAAAATGAGAAATTCTACCGTTATTTTCAAATAGTGGATCCCACACAGTGAGACAATGGTCAAAAATGGTAGGCTGCTAACGGTCAAAATTTGTCTACAAATTGAGATTTAATGCCAAACAAACCGGGGCTTATTATCTAATACACAATATACAGTGAATTTGCATGCAGATTCTATTACTTGCGAGGTGAAATGTTGACTTCAATGCAATAACATATGCTTTGGGCTCTTCTTTAGTTTTAAATAATTGTTAGACACGAACCATCTTAGTTTTGTTTAATAAATAGACTAATAATAGAGTAAGGGCAAGGACTATGATTATTTGGAAGTGGACTAGCGCTGATTGTTCTTCTAGATATACATTAAGCTTTTGGAATCTAACCTGTAGGTCTGTTTGGTTGTCCGAAAGATATCAAGTTAGGAATCTTAGTTTGTAGTAGTTAGAATCGATGAAAAAGTCAAAAGAGGCAATTATCGTGCTTATATTGTTTAATATGTATGCCAGAAAATACAGTCTCGGGAGATTAAAGTATCAAAAACCCTTCCAATTGTGCTAAACAAAGAAAACTTCTTGACAAACATTAGAAAAAAGGCTCAAGCTATTCCTTTTCTTTGGGGATATGCATGGTCAATGGTGATAACCCGAATAGTTTATTAAAATCAATCTCTGAAGCAATTACCCCGAGCCTCTAAGAAAACTACAGAATACTAGTGATCATAAGTATCTGGAGATGTTCAACTGTTCAGTTAAAAATATAAAGATTTTAGAATACTTTTGCTAATTGAAAAATATGTTGTCTAGTTGAAATCCATTCCTTCAGTTGCCTCTTCACTCCATTTTACTATGTGACCCCGTCCTCGTGTATTGAGAATTAACAATCACATATCCAGCTCAGCTTCCTCACTCCTTGCTGTCATTACCGGTTTGCATTGTGTACCTTTTTGGACCACCAACTTGTTGTATAAAGATTCCAACATGATCCATAAATCAAGGAACTATCTAACAACCATTTGTTCTAGATCATTCTTTTAACCTTGCCTTGTATTATATAATCTAGCAGTTGAAGCTAGAATTGCATTGAACAATTTGATTCAAATAAGGTTTATCATCATCTTGCATTTCCTTATCTTTCTAACTTGGTATCAGAGCAACCACGGCCAACGTCAGTAACACGCCTCAAAATGTTGACCCTGCTACTGCTCCTGCATCCTTTTCCAGCAGCACTGCTGCCCCACCACTTGGAAATAATCACCTCACACCCTTTGGTGTCAATCTTACCCAAACCGTGTCTGTGAAGCTAGATAAGAACAATTATCTGCTCTGGAAAAACATGATCCTCCCAATCATTCGAGGACACAATCCGAAGGGATATATTTTTGGGACAAAGGTGTGTCCTCAAGAATTCACTGGCACCCAAATTACTGGTGAAGCTGGAACCAGCATTGAGATGGTTAAGAATCCAGAATATTGCCAATGGATGTCTACAGACCAGCTGCTTATGGGATGGCTTTACTCTTCAATGACACCAGATATAGCCATGAGAGTGATGAGTGCAACGAACTCAAAAGAATTGTGGATTGCCATTGAGGAGAGCTATGGAGTGTAAAATAGATCTAGGATCACCTTTCTCACTGGTGAACTCCAAAAATCAAGGAAAGGAAACCTGAATATTGACCAGTACTTAAACAAAGTCAAGCAGCTTGCTGATAACCTTGAAATTGCTGGCAAAACTATCACTTAATCTAATCTAATTACTCAGGTCTTAGCATGTCTTGATGAAGATTATACACCAATTGTTCTTCAAATCAATAGCAGGGATCATATTACTTGGGGAGAACTTCAATCCACACCGATGACCTATGAAAGCAGACTTGAACATCTCAACTGAATCAGAAACGAGATGGCAGGGATAAACATTGACCAAATCTCAGCTAACATCTCTCAGAGGTCTGGTTTCAGTCATCATCACTACAGGTCCTACAGGCCAAATATGGGGAGAAGGTTTACCAATTTCAATCATTACAGAAGTGGCAGAAGAGGTAGAAACAGATGAGGAAGTTTACATGGAGGTGATAGACCAATTTGCTAAGTATGTGGAAAAATTGGGCACAAAGCAAATGTATGCAATTTCAGATATGATGAAAGATACACTGGGACATCACCAATCTAGAGAATCAGCTATAACTCATCACCAACAGCTCTCATAGCTTCTCACAATGCCGTGAACGATCCAGCATGGTTTGCAGACACTGGAGCTAGAAACCACATCACTTCTGACAAAGGTAACATTAGATCAGCTAGTGACTATACTGGTAAGGAAAGGATCATGGTAGGAATGGAAATAAGTTGCTTATCTCACATTTTGGAACCACACACTTACCTGCCTTAAATGACAAAACATTAGTACTAAATAATCTTCTACATGTGCCTGAAATCAAGAAAAATCTTGTTAGTATCTCTCAGCTAACTTCAGATAATCAAGTTTTCATGGAATTTCATCCTAACTGTTGTTTTGTCAAGGATCTGTCAACGAAGAAAGTGATGCTGCAAGGGAAGCTTAAGGAAGGGTTGTATCAACTGGAGTTTCCTCACCAAAGCACCAACTACCTTAATCAATAGTCAAGCTCCTCAAATAAATCTTACTGCAACTTTCCCTATGCTCACCTCAGTCAAGAATCTTCATCTTCTCCTAGTCAAAAGTCCTCTGTCAATTCAAGTCAAGAGTCCTTAATTTCCAATGTTGATGTATGGCATAAAAGGCTTGGTCATCCTTCCAACCTAGTGATGACTCAAGTACTTAAAGTCTGTAATCTGAAAACAAAAGAAAATGACATCAAATCTTTTTGCAATGCGTGTCAACTTGGCAAGTCTCACCTATTACCTTTCTCTCTATCTTCATCACACGCAAAAACTCCCCTAGAATTAGTGCACACTGATATATGGGGACCAGCACCAGTTATGTCAACATCTAGTTTTAAATACTACATAACCTTTCTTGATGATTTTAGTAGGTTCACCTGGATCTATCCTCTAAAACAAAAGTCTAAAGCCTTGAAAGTGTTCAATCAATTCAAGAAACTTGTAGAAAACAAGTTGAACAACAAAATAAAAACCCTGCAAGCTGATTGGGGAGGTGAATATAGAACTTTCTCAAACCTCTTGACATAAGAAGGCATAGAATTCAGACATCCATGCCCCTACACTTCAGCTCAGAACGGCAAAATAGAAAGAAAACACAGGCATATAACTGAGACTGGTCTAACACTTCTATCTCAAGCCCAATTACCTCTAAAATACTGGTGGGACTCTTTCCAAGCTGCCACATACCTCATAAACAGACTACCTACACCCACTCTTGAATTACAATCACCCTACTAAATCCTATACAAAAGGGAGCCTAGCTATAGAACCTTAAACGTTTTTGGATGTGCCTGCTATCCTTGTTTAAGACGTTATCAAAGACACAAATTCAGCTTCCACTCCACAAAATGTATTTTCCTTGGCTATAGTGACTCCCATAAAGACTATAAGTGTTTGAGCTCCGCATGAAGATTATACATTTCAAGATATATTGTTTTTAATAAACTTGAGCTTCCCTTTGAGTCTTTATTCACTGTCAAAGATCATTCCAAATCTACAGATCTTGAACTAGTCGTGCCATACATTTACTTTCCATCTGAATTTAACAACTCAATCACAATTTCCAGTCCTGTTGATACAACTTAGCTTGAAGCAACTTATGCTCAGCATCACTTACTCTCTGATCTAAATGACAATCAACAGGAAAATGCATTCCATGACAATGGTACTGAGGTTTTAGACAGAAATGTAATAGAGGAGAATACTGAATTAGAACCTACAGAATCAGCACCTGATACACTACAGAATAATGAAAGGATTGAAGATGTTCAACAGCTAGTTGACACTGAGATTGAAGAAAGACCAAGAATTCAAAATGAGCATCCTATGATCACTAGAGGTAAAGCTAGGGTGTTCAAACCAAAGGCTTACTTAGCCAATTCAGCTGATAATGCCTCGGAATTGTCTAAACCAAAAAAATGTGGAAGATGCATTGATGAATGCAAACTAGAAGAAAGCTATGGAAGAAGAATACAATGCCTTAATAAAGACCTAAACTTGGAAGCTTGTGCCTTCATCACCTACCTACAATATAGTGGGAAATAAATGGGTTTTCAGAATCAAACACAACACAGATGGATCAGTACAAAGGTTCAAAGCTAGGCTGGTAACAAAAGGATTTCATCAGACTCCTGGAATTGACTACTATAAAACTTTCAGTCCAGTCATTAAGCCTTCAACTCTAAGGATTATACTCACTCTGGCAGTTGCTAAGGAATGGACTATCAGACAAATAGACATCAACAATGCCTTTCTAAATGGAGAACTAGAAGAGACGGTATATATGTCTCAGCCTGAAGGATTTGAAGACAAATCAAAGCCTGACTATGTATGTAAGCTCGAAAAGGCCTTCTATGGATTAAAGCAGGCCCCTAGGGCCTGGTATGATAAACTGAAAGCAACTTTTTTGAGCTGAAAATTCAAACAATCTACAGCTGACACTTCATTGTTCTATTTCAAGAATGAAAAACAGGTAATTTTTGCTCTTATCTATGTTGATGACATTTTCGTAACTAGCAATGACAAGGATCAGGTGCAAGATTTTATAAATACCTTGAACAGAAAATTCGCACTAAAAGACGTGGGAAGATTAGATCACTTCCTTGGAGTAGAAGTTGTATGGCATGATTCAGTCTTCACCTTACTCAAACAAGATACATCACTGACTTGCTTAAGAGATTCGAGCTGCAAAACTTGAAGCCTAGCCCTACACCTGTTACTACTGGTAGAACAATCTCCAAGTCTAATGGTGAAATGTTAGCTGAACTTTCAATCTACAGAAGTGCAGTTGGAGCATTACAATACCTCACACATACCAGACCGGATATCACGTTTGCAATTAATAAATTAAGGCAATTTCAGCAAACTCCAACCACTGTACACTAGCAGGCATTGAAGAGAGTGTTGAGATACATCAAAGGAACAATAAACCATGGCTTATGGATTCAAAGAAGTGACACATTAAGCATGAATGGTTATTCAGGTGCAGACTGGGCATCTTGCCCTGATGACAGAAGATCAACAATAGGTTACTTCCGTACCGTCCAGCTTGAAGGGGGTATTGAGAATTAACAGCCACATATCCAGCTCAGCTTCCTCACTCCTTGCTGTCATTACCGGTTTGTATTGTGTACCTTTTTGGACCACCAACTTGTTGTATAAAGATTCCAACATGATCCATAAATCAAGGAACTATCTAACAACCATTGGTTCTAGATCATTCTTTTAACCTTGTCTTGTATTATATAATCTAGCAGCTGAAGCTAGAATTGCATTGAACAATTTGATTCAAATACGGTTTATCACCATCATGCCTTTCCTTATAATTCTAACTTCGTGTTGCTGTAATGAGTTTATCATGTCAATAGCCATCTTATCATCCTTTTTTTCACCTTTTTCTACAGGACTCATATATGAGTTAAAGTATTAAATGGGCCTTATATTGAAATTATTATAAACATCTAATAATTTGAGTGTGATGGAGATGTTAGCATGAAGATCGGTTGTGTTTAAATAAGAGGAGATATGGTATGATATGTGACGAGTGTGTTTTCACTCACGAGTTTTATACAAATCTAACTTAATTGTTGGCCAAATTCAATGATTATATTACATTTTTTTATAAGTGTTGCTAGTGTTGTTGGCAAAAGGGTGTTGAAGTGTACAAACAAGTCAAAGTAAAGAAAAAAAAAGCAGGAAAATGGCGCCTAGGCACCATACTCGGAGCGCCTGGAAAAGGAAAAAAAACAGTAACCAAGTGCCTAGGCGCTGCCCGTCGAGAGCAAATTTTAGGATTATACTGTTTTGGGCCGCGAAAGGCGTAGAAAAACTTCAAAATTAGGGAAGAACGTGTAGGGAAGTATAAATAAAAGAAATGAGACACTTTTAAGGGGTTCCACACATTGAGAAAACAAGAATACAACTAGAAATTGAAGAGCACAATTCAAATGAGAAAAACATCGAAGAGTTTAAGTTTTGAAGCATTGATTGGAAGAGGAAGAAGATTTTAGAGCCAGATTGATTACTTTTTCTACATCTTTATTCAAAATCTAGTGATGTATTCAATAACAAATTCTTATTTTTCTTCTTCCATCATTATGAGTAACCAAACTTTATATTAGAGAGAACGATGTAATCTAATTGAAAACATTTATGTCTTTTGTTCAAAATTCATGTTATTTTATCGTACATGTGTTGATTTTGCTATGAGTTTAGTACGTTAAATTACTTAATCACTAATTTGATGATTTTGTAAATCTTTTACGAATCGAGAGGTGNAATGTAATCTATTTGAATCCTTTATTTTCTTTTATTTAATATTCTTGTTATTTTATCATATATGTGTTGATTTTGCTATGAGTTTAATGCGTTAAATTACTTTATCACTAATTTGATGATTTTGTGACTTTATTACGAATCGAGATGTGAGTTTTAGATTTAGACCATCTAGTAAAACTTGGTATATTAGTATAATGTGTAGAGATACCTATATTAAATATTGTGATCGTGATATGAATTTTTAGAACTAATATTTCATTTCACTAAGGTAGATTCGCATGGAGATATGGAATTAAATTAGTTAAATAAATTCCATGAGAACTCGAGATGGATAAATTGAATACCATTGAAGAATTCGATCAAACATTATATTAGGCTCTTACATCTTGAATTAAGACTTAAAGGTGATGAATATGTGAAATTGTTCGTCCCTAATGTCCATCTATTATTTGAATTCTCAACCAATTTTTGTGTGCATTTTAATTAATTTCAACTGTTTAAACCAAAAATTCATATCAATGCATAATTCTTTGTTTACTTTCATTAAATAGGAGTTAGAAAATTTTAATTAAGTTATAAAGTATAGTCTTCATGGGAACGATAATCCGAACTTAAATGTCTACTTTATTACTTGTTACGATATCGTACACTTGCAATAGATAAAAGGAACAAGTTTTTGGCGCCCCTGCCAGGAACTATTTAGTTCTAATTTTAATTTATTTTATTTTTAATTGTTCTTTGATTTGATTATTTTTTTTAACACATAAAAGGTGTTTGTTGCATGCTCCGTACCTAAAGTGACGATCTCGTACCATTTGATCGGGAGATAGAACGTACTTTCAAATGAAGATGCAAAGAACACAAACAAAAGCAACAACATCAAATCGCTGATGATCAAAATATCCATAATCCTATATAGCCAATTGGACAAGTTGCCGAGAGAGTAGTGGCACCACTGGATCAGCAACATGAGCAAGTGAAAATAAATGAAGAGGACTTGCCAGTTTCAATGTTCTTGACGCCCATAGAAACACCCGTACACTCCAGTATAGTATATCTAGATTTTGGGGTTAAAAACTTTCTGATAAGGGCAGATTGCATCAACTTGACCAGCAACACTCTCCAATTTTATGGTCTATCTCATGAAAATCCGAACACACATATCTCTAGATTTCTCAGAAATTGCAAGAATGTTTATGCTCTAGGGGTTAATGAAGACGCGATCAAGATGATGTTATTTCACTATACATTGCGAGATGCTGCATTGAAATGGTTAGATGCTGAACCTCGTGAAAGCATTATTACAAGGGAGGAACTGACAGGAAAATTCTGCAACAAATTTTTCCCACCGGCAAAAGTTGTAAAAATCAGATTGAAAATTAAAACTTTCCAACAAAAAGATGGGGAGAGCTATCACGAGGCATGGAACATATTTAAGGAGTTAATGAGAAAGTGTCCAAATCATGGGATCACCATAGGTAATCAGTGCAATATTTCTACATCGGACTCTCACCATTGGCAAAATCTCAAGTAGATTCATCTGCTGGAGGATCGATCATTGGAAAATTCGTCCAACAATGCATGGATTTGTTTGAGTTAATTGACACGACACATTCAATGTTCTCATCAGAAAGAGTGGTACCATAGAAAGTGGATGGAATTTATGAATTGGACAACACAACAGCTACCAACGCACGGATATCAGCTTTTACAAAATAGATAGAGTTACTAGTAAAAACATAAACCCAAGAAGCACGTGCAGTGATAACCAGTCCAGTATGTGAAAATTGTGGAGCCAATCATCCCACAGAAAATTGCTTGTCTATGGATTTTCCTAAAGAACAAGTAAATTTCATTCAAAATGGCTCCCTCAATTTCAACTAATATGGCCAAACATATAACCTAGGTTGAAGACAACACTCGAACTTCAGATGATCTGATAATTAGTAAGGGAATGGTTCAAATAATACCCAACAAGAGAAAAAAAAAAGTTTGGGAGAGATGTTCAATCAATATATGCAAAAGAAAGACAAGGTATTCCAGTAAATTGACATAAACTTTCAGAATTAGCAGGCATCTATCAAGAAACTGGAGACACAAATTGGTCGGATAGCTCAACAGCTTGCAAAACGCCCACAAGGGACATTGCCAGGCAATACGTTGATAAATTCAAAGGAACAAGAACAAGCTATTACAGCTAGAAGTGGAGTGCAACTACTAGAAATATATGTTAAGTAGCCTTACAGAAAAGACAATGAGGCAGAAGTTGAAGAAGGTGATAAAGAGAAAAAATTTACACCAATTGCAAAATAGGAGAAAGAAAGACAAGAAACATCTATAGTTAGAGCACCAAGTCCCATCAAAGTTTATGTGTCACCAATTCCCTTTCTTCAATGATTGCAAAAAAAGAAGTTAGACAATCAGTTTGCCAAGTTTGTGGAGATTTTCAAGAAATTACACATAAATATCCCTTTCGCAGATGCAATTACACAAATACCTAGCTATGCCAAATTTTTTAAAGAAATTCTTTCCAAGAAGAGAAAACTGGAAGAACGCGAGACTGTCTGCCTGAACAAGGAATGCAGTACAATTCTCCTGAAAAAATTACCTCCTGAGCTAAAGGAGCCAAGGAGTTTTACTATACTTTGCACCATTGGTTCGAATTATTTTGAGCATTCATTATGAGATTTAGGTGCCAGTGTTAACTTAATGTCACTCTCTATTTGCAGGTCTCTTGAATTGGGAGAAGCAAAACCTACAACAATCTCTTTGCAACTGGCTGACGGTCCATCAAAAGACCAAAGGGAATTATAGAAGACGTGCTAATCAAGGTTGATAAATTCACTTTCCTGGCGAATTTTATCATCTTGGACATGGAAGATGATTCAAATATTCATCTAATTTTGGGAAGACCTTTCTTGGCCATTGGAAGAGCACTTATTGATGTATATAATGGGAAGATGATTCTTCGAGTGGACAATGGACATGTTATGGTCAATGTGTTCAAGGCGATGAAATACCCATTGACTTCAAATATCTGTTGCCAAGTATATGTTCTTGAGGAGCTTGTAACTGATACATTTGATGTCAAACATCCAGCAATTTTATGTGAAACAGACATTGCACAATCAGAGTCAGTGGATGCAGAAAGAATTAAGTGTACTGTACAGTTAGCTGAACAACCTATAGAAAGGACATTGGCAATTTGAGTCTCTTGGTGCTACTCCATCTCCACCGGTGTGGTCAGTGGAGAAGGCCCCAACTCTAGAGTTAAAGCCTTTGCCATCACATCTATGTTATGCGTATTTGGGAGACTCTGTTACACTTACAGTAATCATCGCTAATGATATGACAAAGGAGGAGGAGAAAAAGTTATTGAAAGTACTAAAGAAACACAAAACTGCAATTGGATAGACCGTAGCTGACATTAGATGAATCAGTCTCACTATTTACATGCATAAAATTTTAATGGAGGACGAGTCAAAACCCTCAATGACATCGTCAGGGCAGATTAAATCCAACTTTGAAGGAAGCATTGAGAAATGAAGTGCTGAAATGGTTACATCCAGGGATTATCTATCCAATATCAGATAGTTCTTGGGTGAGTCCAGTACGTGTGGTACCTAAGAAGGGTGGAATTATAGTGGAGAAAAACGAGAACAATGAGCTGATACCAACAAGGTTAGTAACGGGGTGGAGAGTGTGTATAAATTATAGGAAGTTGAATAATGCCACAAGAAAAGATCACTTCCCATTACCCTTTATTGATCAGATGTTGGAAAGGATAGCAGGTCACTCTTATTATTGCTTTCTGAATGGATATTTAGGATACAATCAAATAGCCATTACTTCATAAGATCAAGAGAAAACAAACTGCATATGCCCCTATGGAACTTTTGCATTTAGAAGAATGCCTTTTGGCATGCCCACCTGCAACGTTTCAGCGATACATGATGGTCATACTTTCCGACATGGTGGAAAAGTAAATTGAGGTATTTATGGATGACTTTTCGGTATTTGGAGATTCCTTTCATGACTGTTAGGAACATTTATCCTTAGTATTACAAAGGTGTAAAGAAAAGAATCTGGTGCTTAATTGAGAGAAGTGTCATTTTATGGTGAATAAAGGAATAGTGTTGGGGCATAGGATCTCTTCATAGGGTATTAAGGTTGATAAAGCCAAGGTACAAGGGATCGAAAAATTGCAGTCGCCTACATCAATGAAAGGAATCAGAAGCTTTTTAGGACAACTGGGTATTACAGAAGATTCATTCAAGACTTTTCAAATATTACAAAACATCTATGCAATTTATTGGAGAAAGATGTGCCTTTTAACTTTTCTAATGAGTGCTTCGATGCCTTTAACACTTTGAAAGAAAAGTTAACGTCTACACTTGTTATAGTGGCTCCAAATTAGGAACTACCATTCGAACTCATGTATGATGCCAGTGATTTCGCAGTGAGAGCAGTGTTAGGTCAACGCAAGGGAAAGGTATTGCATGTCATCTACTATGCCAGCAAAACTTTGCCAGATACCCAAATCAACTACGCAACAATTGAGAAGGAAATGCTAGCAGTAGTATTTGCCTTTGACAAATTTTGTTATTATTTGATTGGTTCAAAGGTGATAGTCTACACAGACGATTCAGCTTTGAAGTATTTATTCGAGAAGAAAGATGCNCAGATGCTCAGATCAACTATGCCACAACTAAAAAGGAAATGCTAGCAGTAGTATTTGCCTTTGACAAATTTCGTTCTTAGCTGATTGGTTCAAAGGTGATAGTCTACACAGACCACGCAACTTTGAAATATTTGTTCGAGAAAAAGGACGCCAAACCCAGGCTGATTATATGGGTTCTATTACTACAAGAGTTGGATATTGAAATTTGTGATAAAAAGGGAACAGAAAACTAGGTAGCGGATCACTTATCGAAGCTAGAACAGTCAAATGATTCAGATGAGGTGGATATCAATGAGATATTTGTAGACGAACAGTTGTTGCAGGTGGAAAATGCTCCGGGGTATGCAGATATTGTCAACTACTTGACAAGTGTGTATGTTGATCTAGACTTTACCTATCAGCAGAAGAATAAGCTTCTCCACGAAGCCAAAATTCTATTATTGGGGCGATCTGAAATTATACAGAAGAGCGGCAGACCAAATAATCAGAAGATATGTGCCAGAGGATGATATGAAGCATATCTTATCACGGGTTCATGCTTCAGCTTATGGATGACACTTTGGTCCTACTAAAACAGCAGCGAAGGTGCTTCAATGCAGGTCTTTTGGCCAACATTATTTAAGGACTACCACAGTTTCTGCAGATTCTGCGATAAGTGTTAAAGGATAGGTAACATCTCTGCTCGTCACGAAATGCCACTAAATAATATTCTGGAGGTGGAAATATTTGATGTATGGGGATTTGATTTTATGGGACCTTTTTCGTCGTCCTATAATAATCGATATATTTTAGTGGCACTGGACTATGTTTCCAAATGGGTGGAAGCCAAGGTATTGCCCACCAATGATATAAGGATAGTGATAGATTTTATAAGAAAACATATTTTCAACCGCTATGGATCACCAAGAGCCATTATAAGTGTCGGTGGAACTCACTTCGACAACCAGTTATTCCAAGCGGTGCTTCATAAATATGGAGTACAACATTGCATCGCTATGCCTTATTACCCTCAAACAAGTGGACAGGTTGAAACGTCCAACAGACAATTGAAAAGAATTTTGGAACTCACGGTGAATGCATCTCGAAAAGTCTGGTCCAAAAAATTGGACGATGCTTTGTGGGCCTATCGTACCGCTTACA
>CAIGRT010171137.1:0-10897 GCA_903798405.1 Fraxinus platypoda | reverse complement strand
ATCAATTTTTATCAAAATTTATTATAAATCTGATTTTAATCTCTACCAAACAGGGACTAATTATTATATCAAGACAAATTATTGACAAAGTATAATAAAAAATTCTATTTTATTCAAACTCGATGTCTCGAAAAATTTATACTCTTGAACTCTCGAGACCAATCAAAACAAAGTAAAGAAAAGTATTACAAAAAAAAAAAAAAAAGATGAATAATTTGATCAAAGCTTGAGTTTTACTAAAAAATAAAGTCATAATCAAAATGGTCACCCATGACATAATGCCCCAATGAATTTTTGGTGCCTTTCGACTTTTTTTCAACAATACATCATTTTTTTAGTCACTAATGTATTTTCAAATCACGATATATTTGACTCTATCATTGCAGTTCTCTTCACTATTATTGGATTCTAATTTTTTTTTTTTTTTTTTTTGAACAAATATGAATTGTCATTAAACAAACGGATTAACCGATTACAGACGAAACAAGCCCGAAAGCTTGAGACACATAGTGGTGTAAAATCACATAGTGCATTGAAGTAATTANTTTTTTTTTTTTTTGAACAAATATGAATTGTCATTAAACAAACGGATTAACCGATTACAGACGAAACAAGCCCGAAAGCTTGAGACACATAGTGGTGTAAAATCACATAGTGCATTGAAGTAATTATATTCGTAGACTCGTAGTACAATTTGTGTTACGTGAACAACATTTTAATTACGATGAAGGTCTTTATTTTTTTAATTTTGCACTTATGTTCGTAACATTTTTCTGTTGCGTTCAAGGAAATTTTTTATCAATGTTCTGTAAGAGTGGGTAATATATAATTTTTTTGTACAGAATTTTTATATTTATTTTTATCTTATTAATTTAAAAATACGATGAACAAATAAGTATTTTTACTCCCTCCTTACGATTTTTTTTATCGTCATAAGATACATGATATGCTAACTAATAAAATGTTGAATATAAATTTTTGACCAAAAATAGTAGGGACGTAAATACGAATATGAGCAAAAGTTAAAAACTTTTCTCGCAATTAAAATGTGACAATGTGAATATAATTACTCATTGTCTTGTTATTGGGACTATAATTAAAAAAACAATTTTATTCAATTTTAATTATTCCAATAAATTTCATTATATTACACAATTATTACTCTTCCAAAAGATATTATTTATTAAACCAATATCTTTACAGAATGGAAAGTAGGGGAATCCGAGAAAATGGAAATTTACAAGGGTAATGTTGTCATTTAAGTATCTTTATGAGCAAATATTTTGAGAGAGAGAGAGAGAGAGAAAAGGACACACACTATCGTCCAACGCATACCGTAGGAATTTGGGTTTCCCCATTTTGTCCTTTTCTTGTTTCGTAACGCTGTTTCGGGTTTCATTGCAAGTCAATCTCACACCCCAGCATATACATACAAATATACACATAACAGTAAAGATAAATTTACCCTAACAAACACTCACACAGAATTTATAGATATAGAGAGAGACTGATAGAGAGATCTGAACAGCAAATGGGGTAAGTTGAGAGAGAAAAGTGGAAAGCAAAGCAGCTGAGTTGTCCTTTTTTTTAGCTATGGCTACCGATCAGAAATTGCAATCTAAATTTTCGGCGTTCATTTCTTATTGAGTAAGTTTTTTATACGTTTCCTTTATGTGTAGTTCAGTTAGATTTATTTGTTATACGGTTTTGTATGTATTTTTGGATTTGTACATGTAGTATGACTGGTTAGTTGACTTGTTTGATACTTCCATGACTTAATTTTTGCGGTTTTCTGAATGAGTTTTGATGATCATAGAGATTACTTGCTGATCTAGATTTTCTGATTTTTTATGTTTGATGAAATTGAGAGTTTTTAGAAAATTATGAGATTTCTGCGTGATTGGATGTTGTCGCAGTTGATGATCGGAAAAATTGTTTAAAGTTCTGTGATTCTCTGGATTTCTTGATTTGTTTTCACGATTGGATTTTTTTTTTAAAGTTCTGTCAATTTTTTCTAACATGTATGCTTTATGTTTGATCAGGTAAACATTTGATTAACTTTTCTGGAGACTGTCCTTATATGTGGTAAATCACTCTGCACTTGAGTTTTGTTTCCACCTTTAATTCTTTCTATATTTATATATAGTAGTTAAAAAAATTATGGATTTCGTTTAGTAAGTTTTTTTACTCACTTCTGACTAGGTGTAGATGCTGAAAGGCTTCCGAGAACTCAGTTCTGTCTATTAGTATTGAATTGGGTGCTTGGAGATTTTGATTCATTCTATTCTGGGGCCAGATATATTCCTCGCTGTGTTATTGGTTCCTCAAATTTTTTCATTGCTGTGATAAAAGTCTGATTCACATCAGAGAAGATGGCGAAATCGTTGCAGTCTGATTCCAGACGGATGTACTCGTGGTGGTGGGACAGCCATATTAGCCCAAAAAATTCAAAATGGCTTCAGGAAAATCTCACTGGTATAGCTCAGATTTCTTACAGATCTGTTCATAAGAAGGAACGATTATTTATCTACTCCATTTGCTTTCAATTGTATGAGATGCAAAATGTGGTCATTTTTTGTGCTGCAGTTCATATTTTAACTTCCTAGAAGCATCCTTTCGTGGTAATGGTTGTGCAATTTGGCTGTTCTATCTAAGTTTCCTTGCTTGTATAATAGATCAAGCGTCAGTTATACATCAATTTTCTTAAGAATTGTGTCAAGTTTTCATATATGCTCTTGAGAAGAAGTTTGGAAATAGATGACTTGTAATGAAAGATTAATTAGACGTTTCTGGTTAAATTTTCTAACCATCAACATGCAATGACACTGGACGTTTTATCGTGCTTCTCCTTCTGCTGTTGTACTTGGAAACTCACACAGTATGAGCAAACAGCTAAGGTTCAGCTTTCAAATTTAGAACACCCAGTTCATACAAAAATGTGAAAATCAGGTGTAAATCTCCCAATAGCCAGAGACATTCACACCAGTACAAACTCGACAAGTTACAAGATAGCGCTACATTGTTCTATAAGAAACAAATCTTCTTAGCAAGTAACTCTCTTCTATGTGCTTTGATGCAACAATTGAATGAAAAACTTATTTTCATATATGAATCAATGCTTTAAATTGCAAGAAATCTCCTCAAAACACGATTTAAGTCAGAAAGAAGGTGTTTGAATCACATGAAAAACAATATGGGAATGATATAGCTGTCCTATTTCTGCTGTAATGAAGTTCAAAAGCCACCTAGGATATTGACACAAAGGTAAACATAACCGTGTGTATTATAGAGGAATACAAATGATGATTTCTTTGGAAAAGCTGACAAACAAATTCCAAAAATATGCTGAAGAGACCCGATATCCTTGATTGCTAATGAAATTTATGCTGGATTGATAAATTTGATGATTTCTATTTGCCATTTTGCATAGCTTTACCCGTTTCTACAAGCACACACAAAAAGTAGAAGATTCGAAGTTGGGATGTAAATGCTGCTCAGCCATCAGTTTTTTCTTCTCTTCATCTGTTATTAATTGGAAAAACAAAAAAAACATCACATACTTCCTTTTCTTGTACCTCATGATACACAAATCCCATTATCGGGGGTGTATACATTTCTCAAAAGCCATCACGAGAAAAGTTGCAGAACCTTGGTCATCAAATTGATTGCACGATTATATGTAGTGAATTGGACTGTGTATGCTTGAATGATTGTGTGTCTTGCTGGAGCTCGCTACTGAAAATTTTGTCTGTCTTTAACAGATATGGATTCCAAAGTCAAAACAATGATCAAGCTCATTGAAGAAGATGCAGATTCCTTTGCAAGGAGGGCGGAAAT
The DNA here is from genome assembly GCA_903798405.1 of Fraxinus platypoda. Lineage (NCBI taxonomy): Eukaryota > Viridiplantae > Streptophyta > Magnoliopsida > Lamiales > Oleaceae > Fraxinus > Fraxinus platypoda. Next base: position 7,060 of record CAIGRT010171137.1, on the reverse strand, counting down.
GTATTATAAGAAACGTCCAGAGCTTATGAAAATGGTTGAGGAATTCTACAGAGCATATCGCGCATTGGCAGAAAGGTATGATCATGCAACTGGTGTCATTCGCCACGCTCACCAGACTATGTCAGAAGCTTTTCCAAATCAAGTCCCCCAATTATTTGCTGATGATTCACCTGCAAGTTCTGTGTCTGGGACTGATCCCAGAACGCCCGAGATTTCAACCCCGGCACATGCACTATGTGAAGAGGATAGTCTGCAAATGGATGCTCTGAATTCATCTGATTCCCACGCCCTCAAACAGAATGGAGAATTCACAGATGATTCTGATTCAGTAACAAGAAGGATTGTGGAAGTGAGAAAGGGTCTCAATTTCGATGAGGTAGAGGAGAAAGAAAAAAGCAGGCAGGACTCTGAGAATCACAGTGTCAAGGAAGAAACACAATCAAGATCAGAGAAAGTGGGTGAATCTGAGGGGATACTTACCTTGAAGGAAGCCCTTGCCAAACTGGAAGCTGAGAAGGAAGCTGGCCTTGCGCAGTACCAACAAAGTTTGAATAAACTGTCCATTCTTGAGTCTGATATCGCTCATGCCCGAGAAATTTCCAGAGAGCTCAATGATCGTGCAAGCAAAGCAGAAAATGAAGCTGTTATCTTCAAGGAAGAACTGTCCAAATCAGAATCTGAAAAGGAAGCTAACCTCCAAAAGTACCATCAGTGCTTGGACAAGATATCTAATCTAGAGAAAAATCTTTCTAGTGCCGAAGAGGATTTGGAGGAACTCAACGAAAGAGCTAGCAGAGCAGAAACTGAAGCTCAATCCTTGAAAGATGAGCTTACTGAGGTAGCTGTTGAAAAGGATACAGCTCTCAATAACTACATGCAATCTTTGGAGATGATATCGAACTTGGAGAACAAATTAGAAATCACTGAAGAGGATGCTAGAAGGCTGAAAGAGAGAGCAGAAAAAGCAGAAAGTGAAGTTGAAGTTCTAAAGCAAACCATTTCCAAATTGACTGAGGAGAAGGAAGCTGCAGCTCTCCAATACCAGCAGTGCTTGGAGACAATTTCTTGTCTAGAGAAAAAACTCACAAGTGCCCAGGAGGAGGCCCAACGGCTTAACGGCGAGATAGATTATGGAGTTTCCAAGTTAAAGGGTGCTGAAGAGCAATGTCTTCTATTAGAAAGATCAAACCAGTCACTTCACTCTGAGTTGGAATCTTTGATGTTGAAGATGGGAACTCAAACTCAAGAACTTACTGAGAAGGATAATGAATTGGGAAGACTTTGGGCTTGCGTACAAGAAGAACGCTTGCGTTTTGTGGAGGCTGAAACTGCTTTTCAAACCTTGCAGCACTTGCATGCTCAAACTCAGGAAGAGCTGCGGTCTTTGGCTTCAGAACTGCAGAGGAGGGCTGAACTTTTGAAGACTGTGGAGTCCCATAATCAGAGTTTGCAAGATGAAGTTCTACAGGTTAAGGAGGAGAACAAGAACCTCAATGAGATCAATGAATCTTCAGCATTGTCAATAAAGGATATGGAAAATGAGATCACTGGCTTAAAAGGAAGAAACAGGAAACTTGAAGAGGAAGTTGAGCTTCGACTTGATGAGAGAAATGCTCTCCAGCAAGAAATATACTGTTTGAAAGAAGAACTGAATGATTTGAACAAGAACCACATTTCAGTTCTGGAGCAGGTGCATGCAGTAGGCATTAACCCAAGGTCCTTGGGATCATCAGTTAAGGAATTACAGGATGAGAATTCAAATCTGAAGGAAACTTGCTCTAGAGAACAAAATGAGAAAGTAAATCTCTTGAAGAAACTGGAAATACTGGAGCAGCTTCTTGAGAAAAATTCCATATTGGAAACCTCCTTATCAGATTTGAATGCTGAACTAGGGGTAGTCAGAGGACAGATGGAAGCACTGGATCAATCCTGCCGATCTCTTTCAGAGGAAAAATCCTCCCTTATTGATGAGAAGGACGCTCTCATGACTCGGTTACAGGTGACAAGCGAGAATCTGGAAAAACTCTCGGAGAAGAACTCTCTTCTGGAGAATTCCCTTTCTGATGCTCATGATGAACTTCAAGCCTTGAAGGCTGAATCCAAAAGCCTAGGAAATTCATACCAGTTACTCATGGAGGAGAAGACTGTCCTAATCAATGAAAGGAGTGATTTAACTTCTCAGTTGGGAACCACCCAGACAAAGCTAGAAGATATGTGTAAAATTTATGGAGATTTGAAAGAGAAATACATGGCTCTGGAGAAGGAGAAAGAATCCACTCTTGGCAAATTAGAAGGGCTGCAGATGTCATTGAATGTAGAAAGGCAAAAACATGCCAATTTTGTCCAAATGAACGAGCAAAGATTCACTGACGTCCAAGCTGAGATGGAGCTTTTGCAGGAAGAATCTCAACAAAGAAAGAGAGAACTTGAAGAAGTGCTGGATAATAATTCAAATTATGATATTGAAACATTTGTCTTACGTAAGACTGTCGAAGATCTAGAAGAAAATAGTTGCTCCTTGCTGATTAAGCATCAGAAACTCGTAGAGGAATCCAATATGTCAGAAAAGCTGATTTCAAAGTTGGAACGAAACAATGTTGAGCAAAAAGTTGAAATCAAATCCTTATTTAATCAAGCTACTAGTCTGAGGGAGGGAACTTATGAGGTGTTGAAAGCACTCCACATTGTTCAAGATCACCCATGCAATGATCAAAATGGGCAAGACCATATCTATCTCAACCAATTGTTGAGTGTAGTTCTAGATATGAAGAAATCCCTCCACCAAGCTGAGATAGAAAATCTGCAGCAGACAGTTGAATTGTCAGTTCTTGTCATGTTGATTCGGCAACTAAGACTAGAGGCACAGAATCTCGAGCTAGAAAAGAACACCGTTGAGCACGAGTTCAAGATCAAGACTGAGCAGTTCTTGATGTTGCAGAGCAAGGTCCCCGAACTCCATGAGACGAATAAAGAATTATTGTCCAAATTAAGGGAAGGGGATTGCAAAGAGGAAGCGCTAATGACTGAGATAGAGGATCTACACAGGAAGTTAATGAACATGCAAGATGCTTGTCGGGTGGTTCATGGAGAGAATTTAGACCTTCGTGAAGAGAAGATATCCTTGACAGATGAGCTTCTACTCTTGAAGCAAAATAAACATATCCTACAAGAGGAAAATTGTGTTTTGCATGGTGAAATGTTGACTCTAGATTATCTTTCCTTCATTTTCAGAAACTGTATTGATGAGAAACATGTTCTATTGAGACAACTTGGTTCTGATCTAAATAAACTTCACGATGTCAATGGTGCTCTTATGGGAAACTTAAGCTTAGCAGAAGGGAGGCTGGACAAATTGCAAATGGAAAATGCCCATGTCAAGGAAGGATTACTGAAGTCAGAGAAGGAATTGAGGATTTTCTCTGTCGCCAAAGATAATCTGACTAACCTTTTTGAAAATGGAAAGAATATGTTACATCAGAAGGAACTGGAACTTCAGGAAGCAGAACAAAAGGTAAATCTACTGGAAAATAAGAATTTTGAGTTGATTAAAATTGTGGAAGGTCTGAGTGTGGAGTCCAATGAACTTAAGATGATCAGAGAGCAGTTCTTGATGTTGCAGAGCAAGGTCCTCGAACTCCATGAGACGAATAAAGAATTATTGTCCAAATTAAGGGAAGGGGATTGCAAACAGGAAGCGCTAATGACTGAGATAGAGGATCTACACAGGAAGTTAATGAACATGCAAGATGCTTGTCGGGTGGTTCATGGAGAGAATTTAGACCTTCGTGAAGAGAAAATATCCTTGACAGATGATCTCCTACTCTTGAAGCAAAATAAACATATCCTACAAGAGGAAAATTGTGTTTTGTATGGTGAAATGTTGACTCTAGATTATCTTTCCTTCATTTTCAGAAACTGTATTGATGAGAAACGTGTTCTATTGAGACAACTTGGTTCTGATCTAAATAAACTTCACGATGTCAATGGTGCTCTTATGGGAAACTTAAGCTTAGCAGAAGGGAGGTTGGACAAATTGCAAATGGAAAATGCCCATGTCAAGGAAGGATTACTGAAGTCAGAGAAGGAATTGAGGATTTTCTCTGTCGCCAAAGATAATCTGACTAACCTGATTGAAAATGGAAAGAATATGTTACATCAGAAGGAACTGGAACTTCAGGAAGCAGAACAAAAGGTAAATCTACTGGAAAATAAGAATTTTGAGTTGATTAAAGTTGTGGAAGGTCTGAGTGTGGAGTCCAACGAACTTAAGATGATCAGAGAAGGTCAAGAAAATCAGATTCTGAAACTATCTGCAGATAATGACCACTTAAATATGGAGAATAATCGCCTGTGTGAAGTAAGTCAGGTATTGGAACTTAATCTGCACAACTTGCTCGGAGAGCATGAAAAGAGCAAAGCCCAAGAAGAAAATTTGCATTCTGAGCTGCAAAAGAAAATAAATGAGATTGATATGTGGGAGATTGAGGCTGCATCTCTGTTCAATCAATTACAGATGTCCATTGTCAATCAGCTTCTTTATGAGCAGAAGTTTCATGAGCTCAGTAAAACTTTTGTTGACTCTACAAATGAAAATGAAGGTCTCAAAACTCAATTGGCTGCATATGGCCTTGCAGTAATTTCCTTGGAGGAATGTATTTCATCCCTGGAGAAGAATATCATTTTACCTGTCAAGCTTCAAGATTCTGAAGAAGACAAAATGGAGGTATTTTTTATTATTCTGCATAGACGTCTAATCTGACAGGAGTTTGTTTTCAGAATATGAAACACTACAGTTCATTAATTCTTCAAATAATTAGGCTCATTTTAAAACATATACATCCACATCTTAGTAAGTATGCATACATGCTGACCAAAAAAGTTCTGAATCAGTCGCTTGCAGACACACGTGCCTGACATAACACGATATTGGGAATTGTTTGAAAAATTAGGACAATGCACATCTGAGAAATGGCTATTAAAGAACATAAAAATAATCACGTTAGATTAATTTAGATTGTAAACTACTTTCATGTGATGAAATTTTAGAAGTAAATAATCAACAGAAAGCATAATCCAATAAAAAGTTACAAGAGTAACAAATAACATCAAATACAGAAATATAATACTCTTCAACTTCATTGCTTCTTAGATTTGAATTAGATCTGATCTGAATATTTTAATGAATTCCATTTTAACTCGAACTTTTGAAACCCATTTTTAGCTTTCCTTCACAAAAAAAATTGTCCAAGGAGTGTGCATGTGTCGGTAAGTGTGGGACACCACATAGTGATAAGAAGACATTTCTGAAGTTTCAATGCATCCTAGTCTGTTAGTAATTCAATCTTTAATTCCTTATTTCTGTCTCCCCTCCAAATTTGTTACGACATTTCTGAGTGAACACAAGGGAAATATAACAAATTTGCATATTTTTTTTGTGAGTTTCAAATTCTCTTGCGACTAGTTGTTGGTGACATCATATGACCCCAGTTGGGTCTTATACTTTCAAGAACTTGTACGATCTGTTTCTCAAATTTCAGTATTGAACTTTTCATGAGATTATGGTATGGCGATGGCTGCAAAATAGTAGTTTCCCTTCATTTCCTAGGATTATCTTCAGGTTTACATGGCTAGAATTTCTATATATCAAACTTGTTGACTGCATTTTCCACACGTATTGCTTATACTAATTGCTGGATTCTTCTCTTATTTGGTTGTTTTTAGGATTCTCAAGAGAGGGATCATGTCATTGGAAACCATCTGATTGAAAATGAAAAACCCGTGATGCCCGACACATTTTCAGGTTTGCATAATCTGCGGGTGAGGATTCAAGCTATTGAACAGGCAGCAGTTGAAATATATCAACTAAGAGTTCAAGAAAACGTTCATCTCCATGCGAAACTGGAGGCTGCAACTAGGCAAGTCGAGGAGTTAAAATCCGAAAGTAGCCAATATAGGAGAAATTTGAAGTCATCAACTGAAATTTCCGAGGTAGACAATACACTTCTGACAAAAGACATCATGCTTGATCAGATTTCCGAAAGTTCGTCTTATGGAATTAGCAAGAGAGAACAGGTCGAACCTGATGATCAAACAATTTCACCAACCACAGACAGAAATCATGATTTTCACCCTGTTAAATCAGTAAGGAAACAGAAAGGCGAGCATCTTGTTTCAGATGGACTGACTGAGAAGGAGTTGAGTGTTGACAAGTTGGAGATTTCAGAAAGATTTACTGACCCCCTTCAAGAAGGGAGCAAGGGTAAGGTATTGGAAAGGCTGAATTCAGACATTCAGAAATTGGCAAATCTTCAAATTACAGTTCAAGACTTGAAGAGGAAACTCGAAGTTACTGAGAAGGGCAAAAGGGGAAAAGATGTTACTGAATGTGAGACGCTGAAGGGACAGCTCGAAGAAGCTGACATGGCCATCATGAAGTTGAATGATCTCAATGGAAAATTGATAAAAAGTATCGAAAACAATTCTGTCCCAGATGTTAAGTCCTCATTCGACTCAGAAGATGACGGAAATGTCAGAAGGAGGAGAATTCCCGAGCAGGCACGAAGAATGTCCGAAAAAATTGGGAGGTTGCAGTTAGAGGTACAGAAGTTACAGTTTGTTTTGTTAAAACTTGACGAAAAGGACAATAAGGGAAAAACTCCGACATCTGAAACAAAACGAAGAATTGTTTTGCGGGATTATCTCTATGGTGTGGGAAGAACCACAAACGGGCGAAAGAAATCACATTTTTGTTCATGTGTGCAACCTTCTACGACAGAAGATTGAGGTTTCAATGTAATATCTGCGTGTTAGAAGAGCTATTTTTCTTCATTAGCACAGTTTCTTTCTTTATACATATTCTCCTATAGATATTCATATCTAAGTGTTCTGCCTTGTTAAAGCTTTATGCATCTTTAGGCCTTGTAAATGTTTAATGCTTGACATATTGAATAATTTTAAGGGAAGATTACATATTCAAGAGAATAAGTTTAGCCTATTTCAAAAATAAGAAAACAAGTTTGAAATTTCCAAAATCAGATTTTTATTAAAAAATTTTAAATTT
>CAIGRT010171131.1:0-11717 GCA_903798405.1 Fraxinus platypoda | reverse complement strand
GATGATCGTATCTCGAATTTTGAATATAAGATTCTAAAAAGAAAGAGAGGAAACACTTTAATTTTGACAACCATTATTTGAAAACTCTTTTTTCTACACTCATTTTCAACCACACATTCACACAATAAAATATTTTGCACTTAAATCCAAAAAAATTTCCCACTTTTTAACCGCATATTCTTCAAAAAATCACTATTCAAAACATCATTTACATCTTATTTCTCTATCAAACAAGAGCTTACCATCATCGTCCAGATAATCCTTCAGAAATGACGTGTGATCTAGAATTATTATGATTAGCATTTACTGCTAGGAATTCGATTAGATTTACGATGATTCTCCAACAATTTATTATTAAGTTTTACGTAATTTTGTATATGATTTTTCGCGTCTTACTGTTACTGTCCCCATAAGACTTTACTGGGCATGGATAGTCAAATTTTCATTTAAGCCTCAAGTACAGGCTTTTTTTAACAGGATTTGTACGGGGGGTGGGNTACTGCTAGGAATTCGATTAGATTTACGATGATTCTCCAACAATTTATTATTAAGTTTTACGTAATTTTGTATATGATTTTTCGAGTCTTACTGTTTCCGTCCCCATAAGACTTTTCTGGGCATGGATATTCAAATTTTCATTTAAGCCTCAAGTACAGGCTTTTTTTAACAGGATTTGTACGGGGGGTGGGGGTGCTGTCGTGGCAGCACCCTATTGGCCTTTTTTTTTTTTCCTTCCAATGCATACCCGCCAAGCATTTTTCCTGTCAAATTTCTATTGAAAATGCCTGTACTTGTAGCATTGTTCAATTTCATTAGTTACTTGAAAGTCTTATTTTTACTTGTGCTGGTTGACAACAATGATCCCAATGTTAGAAGCAATTTTAAAACGATTGTGTTACATGTATATCATAACTGAAATATTTATTTACCAACAGATGACTTAGCGAGATTTGACCGAGTCCAATCTCACCAACCAAATAAAAACAAGAAAAAAATAAAGAATCTTCTACTTTTTTTTTTTTTTTAACCATTAACCTACATTGCTTAAGCACAATCGTTTAAATGATGAAGAAATTTTGATAATTTTACTTCAATTTATCACCACATCATCAATCTATAAAAGAATATGTAAATGGTAAATTTGCAGGGAGGGACCCTCGAACCTTAAAGGGAGGTTTTCCTTGTCTTTTTCATTTATCCTCTACAGGCAATTTTTTCAATGTTTCGCTAACGTTTTTGGATTCCACCAGAAAATCTTACATAACAAGGTCCGAGACTAGATACAATGTGAACATTATAAGTTTCCTCGACGTTCATGCCCGTGTCAACAGAAACATATGTACACATTGATACTTCTTCAAAACAGCACACCTGATAGATCTATGAACGAATTGGTACGCATATATTGAAATAAACATGCAAGATTCTATAAATTCATAATAAAAAATCAAGAAAAAAAATAATGGGGTAGAAATTAATTAAAGTGCGTGAAATATTATGAATTCTTGTAATGTGTGTTGTGTGTAATATGCAAGCATTGCCTGCAATGTCAATGTCATCGATGCTACTTAAACACTAACTTATTTGCTCTCATTAATAAAACACGAGCCACGGAGGACTCTAAGACCAAGCTTGAAGTGAATGAATTTAAAAGAACGAAAAGTAAATAAAGGGGCTTTCTTGAACTATATGCAGTAGAGAGATCTTTCCGTACGTAGCAATCACAAGTTTATTGCAAGCTTAAGGCTTGCAAATTTCCTTTCTCATCTTGTCCGATTTGAACCAAAAATTGTAGGGACTTTTCTTCTAAATCTGCTTATCAAATGAAAACTTCCTTCCGTCCAATTAATGACATACAGAATATACGTAATGTTTCGGAAAGACAATCCATTTTACAGAAAGACCTCGCTTATCTCCTATCAACTTTACACTTAATATCTACCTTTAGATAGGCTGTGCACAAGTTTGAAGTAGACGCATCAGCACAGCTAAGAAACTGGAGGTTTATTATACCCGCGGCGTTTCTTCTTCTCAGGAGTCTATGTGCACTTGAGTATTCATCCAGGATGTCTTCGTTTGAAAATTCTCATAAGGCCTCAGAAACTGCTTCCACCTGTATGAATATATCGACAAAGCTGTACGCAAATCAACCGTGAAGAATTTATCAAACAGGATAAATAGTTTTGGTTTGGACAGACTTTTTGGATTATACTTGAACTATCATATCTTGGCAACTTGTAGGGAGCAAGTGCTAATCTGATCATCTGTAATGCTGAATTTCACAGTGCTTTCGTAATCCTGATAAAGCCATAAACTTAAGAAACTTTATGTGAAAAGATAAACTATCCTTGTGAATAAAATAGTAATCAATGGCATTCATACGGCGTATTAGAAGGTTTCTAGGAATTATAATTTTCGAGTTGCTGGTGAAATTGGCAAGTTCTAATCCTTAGTAATTTTGAAAGAAACTTCAAAAATTTTAAGCTCGAAACAGGAGATATGTACCTGGAAAAAGTTGATGCTGGAGAGAAGAAAAGCGAATGAACGCAAAAGAAGTTAACAAAAATTTAGAGTGGCTCTACAGAAACGTCAGTTGTGAATAACCTTTGAATTGTTCCTGTAATATTTTACACCAAACATACACTAGCTGTATAGGAGGGTACAAAGTGAAAAACCCCACCATTTTGAATTGTTCCTGTGGTGATATCTTCTAGTTTTCTAGTTTGTGAATGAATGTTAATCAAGTACAAGTGTCAGATGAGAAAAACATAAGGTTGTTGGTGTCAAAAATCCGTATGTTTACTAAGACATTCTAACAACGTTAACACTTCCATAGCATGCTCATCAGCTTCCCGACCCAACGTATTAATAAAAATATTACTTATGCTATTTAAATGTTACAAAATGTGTTCTAATAGTGAGTGGTACCTATCATGTATAGGTATAATGAAAATCTTTACAACTTCGATTTCTTTACTTCTTCATTCTAAGTTTGCTACGTTATCGCCTTTGTCGCCTGAGTAAGCAAAAGCAACTCTGGGGTTGATCGTCGTCTTTTATCATACCGCCTCCTTTAGAAACGTCAATAGCCTCCAACATACGTACCACCTCTTCCATCTCGGGTCTTCTCTTGGGGTCTGTATCCCAGCATTTCTTCATCACATCAGCTACAGAATTAGGACAGCACTTTGGTATCTCTGGCCTCGAGCTCTGAATTTAAAACTTAAAACTGTCAGCTAAAATATTTTACAAATATATTGCTATAAAGACCAACTGATAAAGTGAACAAAATACCTTGTAAATAACAGATGAGGTTTCTTCAATTGATGCGAGGTTGGGATAGGGCATAGAACAGCAATAAATTTCCCATAGGCAGATTCCAAAGCTGTATACGTCGCATTTGTGATCGTATGCATTGCCGATTAAGACCTTAAAATGAAAAATACAAATATGCTTTTAAGCTTAGCCAAATAGATTTAACAACTTATATTAATAAAGGAATAGATAAGATAATAAAATAAAAACCTCTGGTGCCATATAACCAAGTGTGCCTGTTCTTCCTGTCATCTCAGCAAGGTTTGTAGCTTCTATTCTTGAGACACCAAAATCAGTTATTTTGACTCTTCCTTCTTTATCAAGGAGCATATTTTCAGTCTTCACGTCTCTATGAACAACTTTCAAAGAATGCAGGTAACTCAACCTATAAGAGAAAAATATAAAAATAAAAATTAGCAACTTTTTTTTTTTTTATCACTTGGATTATAGAGAAGTGAAAACTCCTCTTTTCGACTTATTCTTATCATAATTGTGAATAATATGATTAGAAATATACCCTCTAGCCATGTCGAGTGCAAGTTGAATGACTACTTTCAGAGGTAGATTCTTTATCCTGTTTCTTATGAGGTAAGATTTAAGAGTACCTCCTACAAGATACTCAACCAAGATGCAACAAATGTTTTGTGGCTTGTCGATTTTGCTGCAATCTGATATCATGTTAACTTCTGCAATGCCCCTTTTTGCTCCAATCAACTAAAGAAAAATGAGAGATGTGCACATTACAAGATGCTTTAATCAAAGTACTTGAGAATAAATAAAAGAAGTTGCTTATTTTTTGAAAATGAGAGACAATATGGAACAAGCCCGTCTAAGAGTAAGAGGGCATGCTTGATATGTGTTACTAAATATTGGACAATACTACACCTTCCACTTCATAAAACTAGTCTATAAAACTTTGTGATCAAACTTAAGTTGAGGCAAATATTTCATGAAAAAAAGGAGGTTTAAGTTTACCTTGACAATGTTTGGATGATCAAACTTGTTCCATATGGAAACTTCTTGTAAGAAAATCTTATGCAAAGAATTTCTCTGGATCCCATCTCCCAAGTCCAGTAGTTTAACTGATAATTAATCACAGGAAAATTAGAACTTAAGATTAACGAATAATGAAACCTGAAATATTTATTATGATATATAATTTAATCTTTGCACGTAATCCCAACGAATTTATTTATTGTAAAATACCATTTAAATACTACAAAAAATTGTTCAAAAATATATTAAGGTATTCAGTAATTATTTGCGTACACACTAGAAGTTAGTAATACCTATGTGAACTTAGTAGATATATGAAATATTATTTCAACACAAGCAAAAATACTGAAAAGAATTACAAATACGGAAACTTAAAATATTCTCGTTGTTCAAAAAAAGTTTAAATTAATTTAGTTTCCATGCTGTTTTAATACAAAGAAACTACTAGAAGATAGATGTAAACTATTGAGAATATCTATCGATTGAAGTTAGGCGAGACATAAAAGATACTTATCGACATACAAAGTACTCATCAGACATAACAAATGGAAAATTAAGGTACATCAAACACATCAAAACCGTATATGTATCAAAATGCCCAACTTTTTCATAATAGAAATGGCATCAGAAGAAAGTATCTAAGAAATCAGTCATTTAGACGAATCCTAGTAAGCAAGATTTTGGTGAGAAAAGAAAAACGGAAACAGAAAACTAAGGAAAATTTATTTCCATCTAAAGCAGAAACTAAAATTTAAAAATTTAACCACTTCAAGCAAAGTTAAATCTCGTTAAACGTTGTGTTATGTTTTCTTGAAAGGATTGCGAGAGAATAGTTTTCTTGAAACAACGTGTGCGTACAGAAACATTTATTTTCTTAAACAGGAAACTAAATTAAACATAATTATTTAATCCAAAATCAATTATCAACTTCCATTGCATGCAAGATTTTATAAGATAACATCAAGAAACTAAAAATGGGTTAGAACATATTATTAATGCATACATTACCTGCGACGTCAATTCCATCGTATACACCTCTATGAACAGATCCAAAAGCACCTTGTCCGATTTTACTCTTCACCAGCAGTTTATTGGGATCGATTTCCCATTTTTCTTTCACTGATGAAACTTTAATACTGGAATTCTTGTCGTCATCGTCGCACGGTTTTTTCTTTCTCAGCATTAATGTTTTATCTATATGCCTCTGCAACTGTTCGTCCAACTTCTTAATATCGATTTCAATTCCTACTCTCGGTTTTCCCTTCTTTCTTGATCCCTCCATATTCTCCATTGTTATGAGCAAAACAAGAATCGCGTATGTGAATGTTGATTTCCTCTTCTATTTTCTATTTTCTCTGTGCTTGTGTCCGTATGTGCTTATTCACAATTTATAGAAGCTACCTTGCCCAAGACTCCTAGTTGTAGTTGGATATAATTTTTACTTTATTTAATCTTCGTTTAGGAGTTGCTTTTTCCTTTTACAACAGTAACTTTTGATCAAATTCGGTGTTTTATAAGTTCAATAAACTCAGTTTTAGGAAGTGGGTCCGTTCTAATTATTTAAGGATTGATGTCTTCTAATTAATTTAGGATAGTTTAATCTACTGCAACTTTCCATCACGAACAGATTTTGGTAGTATATTTTGTATAAAGATATTAGAATTTCAAAATTTCCTCAAGAAATAAAATTATTTTTACACCCATCTGAATATTTTGTGATTAAATTAAAATTATTTTTTTATTCTTTTATAAAATTATTTTTTTTATATTAGTCTTACGCGGAGGCATATTGGTGCATGTTCCTATAATTTTAATCGTGTTGACTTAGTCGTACTTTTGTGTTTTTTTTTTTTTTGGCTAAAATCTTATCCAACTTAGCCCCAGGTAATGATTAAAATTCAAAGTTTAAACTAAGTCAAAGTTAACAATTAATTTTAATCACATATTTCATGGATTCCACGACTATTCAACCACATATTTTCTCAACTTTGTCTTTTATCAAACTCTACTAAAAATTTGATTTTAATCTTTAGGTTGAATTTTTTATTACACAATTCATTCAACCACCAACTTTTATCCATTTTTCAAAATATATTTTATGAGACCCATATCATGTAGTCAACGTAAAATGAAAAAAATGATTAGTAGTTGAACAACATTAACATAAAACTTGAGCCCACAAATTATACAAAACTGATGCAGATAATACCAAATAACAATCATGCTACATGTGCATCTTTTTGTACATCATTTTTTACATTGTGCCACGTGGAAACATATGATTGGACAGTTTCTTTTTTTTTTTTTTTTAGAGAAAAAAAAATGTCCAACACTTTTTAATAGGGTTGGGCGTGGGTTGGGTTGGATTGGTTTTGAGTCCAACCCAAATACAACCCAACATGTTAGGTTTGACAATAATTTAAATCGAAATAAACACATTTACGGTTGAAATCCAACCCAATCCAAACCGACTATTCAAGTTGGATAATTTTTCTATGGGCCTAATGGTTGTGACATTTTTTGTTGAATTTGAACAATTTATTTAAAGTTTGATACCATTTCAATTTGGACTAATTTCAATTACATTAATAAGGGTGATTTGAAAGGCCTTAAGTCGATTGAAGTTGGATCAATAGTCGGTAGAGTTAAGTTCAATTCCAATAGAACAATATAAATTAAAAATATTGTAAAATATGTTAAATAGATTATAGAGATAATTGCAGCAGCGGTACCAAACCTTTCATTTAGTAGCAGAGTTTGTCCAAATATTTCATTTGTGCCACCCACGGTACCAAACCTTTCATTTTTGCTACCAACGGTACCAAACCTTTAAAAATGTCCGCAACTGAAGTCCAAATGGATGATTTCTGTTAGTTTGACCGTTAGTTGACCAAATAATTGACTTTGACAATAATGTTGACTGATTTTAAAATGTTAAAATGGTAATTTTACATTTTTTTTAATAATAAAATAACCATAATCAAATAATTAAAATTAAAAACTCATTCCACTTTCTTCTTCTCCATCCATCCCACTTACACCACCCCCACCCCAAATCTGCAAATATGGGAAATCAGCATCTTCGAATCCTCGAACCCATGACATCAGAAACCTGTTGTCCAACTAGGTAGATCTACGTAGGTCGGATTAGAGATTTGGACCGTAACAACCGATCAGAAATGGAGCTCCTTGATAAAAATATGAATTTCCTGCTGAAATGGTCCGTCGAAGAAACTATCTTGACAAAAGAGGAGAATAAGAGATAAGAGATTGAAAAGGGCTTAAGGGTTTTCTATATGACGTCTAAGCAAGTTTCTGGTAAGGTCCATTTCTTGTTGCTAATTTGCGGGCGCTTGTGGTGGTCGTTGCAGCCTGTGTGTGGGTGGATTGCGATCGTCGGCACGGTGGATGTGGGTGGATTTTGGTTCGTTTGGTTGGGGTTGGGTGAGGGAATGTGGGGGTACGCGTGGGTGGGGGGGGATGGGAAGAAGATGAACTGTTACGGATGAAGTTTTGGGTTTCTGATTCCATGGTCAATCAAGATGAAGTTTTGGGCTAAATGCACAGGTAGAGTTCCTTAGAGCCATTGCCATTGCCATTGCAACAGAGCACACATTCGGTTCTGGGACTCCATTCCCGAGCTTGTTGAAGCGTTCTTGAAGTTCCAAACCCAGATTTGCAGATTTGGGGTGGGGGTGAGCGGAGAAGAAGAAGGTGGAATGAGTTTTTAATTTTAATTATTTGATTTTGGTTATTTTATTATTAAAAAATGTAAAATTACAATTTTAACCTTTTAAAATCAGTCAACATTATTGTCAAAATCAATTATTTGGTCAACTAACGATCAAACTAACGAAAACCATCCATTTGGATTTCAGCTATGGACATTTTGAAAGGTTTGGTACCGTTGGTGGCAAAAATGAAAGGTTTGATAACGTGGATGGCATAAATGAAAGGTTTGGACAAAGTTTCCTACTAATTGAAATGTTTGGTACCGCTTCAGCAATTATCCCAAAAAATTATTTAGGTCATTTTTTATTTTTAAAAAGGAAATATCTCGTCCAAAGCATCCTCTTTTAGTTGGCTAAAACGGTAATTTCATTATAATTGAAATTCAAACATTAGAGCCCGTTTGATTCTCATTATTGTAGAATGAGAATGAAAAATATAGTCGTTATTGGCCCCACACAAGAAATAGAAATTCAAAATTGATGGCTTGATGTGATAGATAACATTCATATTTTTCATTTTTATGAATGAAAAATGAGAAACAAACGGATGCTTAATTTTAATCACACCTTGTCAACATGGTCACTTGTACTATTCACTAACCCTAATTTTCGCTTTATTTTCTGAACCGGTCCAACAAGAAGGAAACCAAGGCTCTTATTGGTTTAGGCCCAAACCATATTTTGGCGGGAAGCACGAAGCGTAGCCATCCGATCTCAATAAAGCTATTTGTACAAAGTTGGGTTACAAAAGTTGAATTATAAAGTGTGTTGTCAAAATTAACTTTGTACACGTGGCATATCTCATCCGATCTTAACAGGCGTGTCCAGCTTCTATAAATCCTAACCATAAACCCCGCCGGGGCGGCACAATCCACAAAGCACAAGGTACAACTTATAATTCCAATTGGAACTTTACGTACTCCCTTCTGCTTCTCACATTTTTGAGTATCACTCTTTCTTCGTCTATACCGGTTTGCTGTAAGTACTCATTTTTTTTAAATCTCCCAAGAGTTATATCAGAGCTGTGTGTGTGTGTATTTGTGCAATTATTTTGGTACATATTCAATTTTTATTCTCTTTGCCTTGCAATGTGTTTAATCAGTTACATTTATATATTGGAATCACACTGTATTTATAGACGGCGAGTTTTCGGGGGGTTATTTCCTTACTGTTTGTTTCTATTAATTCATTGGCTGTATACAATTGACGGTTTTAAGGTCCCGAGAAGTGGTGTCAACAGGCAATTCCAAAGGAGCGCTACCTAAAGCTTTGGCAAATGGGGTAATTGAACCGATGACTCCAGCCTTGAATTTTCGAATCAATCATTGATAAGTGTGACCCCGAGTTCTCGTTCTTTGGCTCCAAATCCAGATGTAGAATCGAGGTCTGAGGCTGGTTCTAATATGCGTTCGAAAGCTTTAACAGTGCGGAGAAGTGCACGATTGTCAGCAAAGCTGGGTACAGGTGATGACCTGGAAAATGCTGAGATTATGAGTGAGAAAAGGAAGAAAGTCAAGACCGAACTTGAGAACAATCGTAGTGAGGGTGTATGTGAGATAGGGGATTTGGAGAAAGTGGCTTTGGAGGCCGAGAGGGAAGGTAGGTTTTCTGAACAGACAATGATGGGAACTTGGCTTTTGAGGAATTCAGGTAATGGAGGTGTCAGTGGATCAAGTCGAGTTTGGCAGAGGTTTGGGTGAATCTGGATTTGGTTGTGATGGAGAAACTTTGGGGATTCAGACTGCCAATAATGAGAAAAGGAAGAGGACATATAGCATGGAGATGGAGTTATCTCTTTTGAAGTCGGATAACAAGGATGGGGAAGAAAAAGGGTTCCTTAATTTGGGTCCGGAAAGAAAATAGCCAAAAGAACAATTGAAGGCTATTCCGGAGGACCTACTATTGGGCTAGGAGTTGAGAGTTGTGATAATGATGCTAAGTCAGGTTGTGGTAAAGACAGTGATATTTTGTTGAATAGCGACGATTTTAAGACTGACTCGGAGAGAAACATGGAAGAGGATGTATGTAGTAGTTGGAAGAAGGGAAAGGGAAAGTGGTTCGTAAAGTAGAAGTCACAGACCAAAGTGTGATTGGAATTGAAACTGGTGTGAAGACTAGAGCGAGACTGCGGAAATAAGAAAAAGGGAAAGGGAAAGGGAAAGGGAAATTGGTAGAAAAAGATTCTTCCTCTAAAGGTATAGATGCATTGGATCAGAGGTTTAAGGTCAGGGTAGAATACAGAACTGAAAATGCTCTTACAGGTACCATCCACTTACCAGAAAATGCGGTGTTTTTAGACGTGAATATTGTCAGAGAAACAGATGCAAGAAGTTATAAGAAACGGTTTACAAAATGCATCTCGGTTTGCACATTTTTCAGCCCAAGAGGAAGAGCAGAGCCACGCTGCTGCTGTTATTGCTGGAAGAGAAATTCCATCCTCCGAAGCAGTTAGTGAAATAGAAGACTGGCCTTGTCCCTTTTTGACTGCCATGAAAATCATTGAGGATCGTAATAAGAATGTGAATGGGCTGCATGGTTCCTCAGTTGAGAAAAGTAAAGCAGTGGAACTTACATGGGTTCCCAGAAAAGATGAGCAACGTAACAGCCAAAAGCAGTTTCTTCCCTCATTGGAACAACTATGCTTGTCCATTTTAGCGAAAAATGCTGATGCTATCACTTCACTTGACTGCATCCCCAATGTGTTGAGACACAAGCTCTGTCAGTTGCTTTGTGATACCAGGAAGATGAATAATCATTTTCTTCAATTGCTTTCATCAGAGATACACCTGAGGGACTGCTCATGGTTGTTGAGAAACTATTCGCTAGGACATTTTAAAATACCAATACCAGCAACTTATTGGTAAGATTATTTTTGCTTGTGTTCCATTTTTACATATCTAATTATTTATTCTGTTTCGGAAAAAAAATTCTCTTATTGTTTAGACTTCACAAATAGCATTAGTCTTTGCTTGTGTATTTAATAATTTAATGCAGTGGACACTTCATCTAGAGTGCTAAACCTAATTAGAATGTAGAAGTTTTTGATTTATTTTTGTGGATATTACTTATTCGGCTGTATAAATTTGGTTTCCGATGTCTTTAGTGGAAACTGTCAGGCTGATTTACTATTGTCAAAACATATCCTTTGTTCAATGGCTTCTCTTTCAATGTGGATGTTGTGTGCCTGACTATACTATCTCTGCTACCTTGGCTCGATCACTTAATAGTCTTCCTGCTCTGACTACAGTATCCTTGAAGGGTGCATACCGTCTTTCAGATGCCTGGCTTAGTGCACTTGTTTCTTCTGCCCCATCTATCACATCGATTAATCTCATCCAGTGTTCCCTGCTTACCTCTGATGGCATTTGTGGTTAGGCAAACTTGCCGAGATCAGTTCTGAGGGAATTATAAATAGATGATTGTCTAGAAATAGTTGCTATACTTATTCTACCAGCATTGCTAAAGCTAGAGAATCTTGAAGTTCTATCACTAGGTGGAATCCAGACTGTTCGCGATAAGTTTATCAGTGTAATTGTATCTGTACATGGTTGTAGGATCAAAGTGCTTTGTTTAGCAGGCTGCATGTAAGTGTCTGGTTGAGCAGATTTGTTTTCAAGTTATGTTCATAGAAGAGTTTAAAATAATAAACTAACTTGAAATTTATGTTCAAAACAC
>CAIGRT010171119.1:0-19789 GCA_903798405.1 Fraxinus platypoda | reverse complement strand
GTTATTTTAATGAATTATGACTTAATTCTATATATTGTGTTTGTTAGGTAAATATCGATGAAATTGGAGACGATGAACGAGAAAATGGTGGAATTGCAAGATATCTAATGTTCGGGGACCAAAGTGCAAATATCCAATAGTTGATTCGAAATACAAAACGATGATTGAAGATCATATATGATCAATTGAATGCAATTAGAAGTCAAAAGGGTGAAATATAAGCAAAATATTTTCACAAATCAATTCAAGAATGCTTAAGATTTTCAGCCTTAGATTGAAACATATTTTTTGCACAGTAACGTTCGAATTGAAAAAAATGATATTTTTAGAAGAATCATTTGGAATGCTTTATTGGGTTTTGAAGAAGTTTATGGGGCCGTGGAAGTGACGTTCACTCGTGGTGATTTTGGTGAGTTGATAGTTTTGTTGAATTGTAATTTTTTTAACATTTGTATCTTACCATGTGGAATTTATGTTCAAGCATTAGTAACGAGAGGAACGATATATGACAGATGTATCAGAATGCAACATCTCAAAGATGAATGACCATGGGGAAGCATTTTAAATTTTAATGAGTAAATAGTGATCAAGTGTAAGTTGGATGAGTAATGAAACAATGATTTGTTTGGGTTGTAATTTTTTTAACGACCTAATTTGCCACGTCGAATTTTCGTTAGTCACGTCAATGACTAAGGTAACGGATTTTTGAGGGTGATGAATGGGGTGCAAATGGACAAAGTTCAATGAGAACTGTGAAGTACTTTGAAGTTTAGTGAGTAAACCGTGACCATAATATAAGTTCGGTGATTATTAAAACAATTAACTCCACTGTGAAGTACTTTGAAGTTTAGTGAGTAAACCGTGACCATAATATAAGTTAAGTGATTATTGAAACAATTAACTCCACTTACTGATATAATTTCTAATTTTATTATATGTTTTTTCTCGTTGTATGTTTGCATCAATAAATTTATTATACATATCCAATTCTAACAAATAATTTTCTAATGGAAGACAAGATTGTAGGACGAAAACTACAGAATTTACAAGGTTCTCTATGGCAGTTATTATCTGCATTCTCCGTAACAGACTGGAATTAGGGCAGATTGCTAATGATGGCAGTACTCAACTAATGAGGTTCATGCTCGAGCAACACGTTTGCTTCTTGATAGCCGTATAGTTATTAGAAAGATTTAGTAGAAATCAGTCCACCCTTTGTCCATTTCCATGTTAATTTATTGTATCACTTGATATGTCCAGTCCCACATTCTGCAATATTGCAAGCAATATTTTACAGGCCCATTTCCTTATCTCGCAGGGCCTTTTAAACTGCAAGCGTGATACCAACTGATCATAGACAAATTGCACCCCACATTCACAGCACCATTCTAGTTGGCAGAAATGTTTCAGTCAAAATTTGCAGTCAGGGTAATCTTACCACATAACAAGTCTAGCAAGATCTCAAACTATGCTATATCAGAACAAAACTGGAGAGTTTTAACGAACTAACAGTTCTGTTGGGCTGTTACAATCTCTCTCTTAAGCCCACGGGTTGAGTCGATGGTTGTCAAATGCCATCCTCACTGGACACTAATTGTTTTTCATGTGAGATAGTTAAAACCCAATTATGCATTCCTCGTTCTTCTTTGCGTGAACACTGATTAGAGAATTACACGCAGGCGGATTAGGAGGACAAGTCGGTCAGGACAAGACAATCAACTTGGTTGAAGAGAGATTCTATTGGCCCCAGGTCAAAAGAGACATTGGTCATTTTGTTCAGCGTTGTCCAATACGTCAGAAAGCTAAGGGACAAGCTCATCTCAAAATACTGGACTTTATACCCCTTTTTACCTGTTCTAGAAACAATATGGCAAAATCTCACTATGGATTTTGTTCTTGGTCTTCCACGAATTCAATGAGGAGTTGATTCTATTTTGGTTGTAACTGATCAATTTTCGAAAATGGCTCACTTCATTCCTTGAAAGAAAACTGCAAATGCTTCTTACGTGGCTAATTCATGTTTTCATGAGATCGTTCGCCTACATGGCATTCCTCATTCTATAACTTCTGATAGAGATGTAAAGTTTCTAAGCCACTTTTGGAGGACACTGTGGAAAATATTTGACACTTCTTTAAAATTTAGTAGCACGAGATATCCACAGACTGATGGACAAGCAGAAGTGGCTAATCGAACTCTTGGCAATATGATTAGAGCAGTTAGTGGAGATAAACCAAAATAGTAGGATGCCGCCCTTCCACAAATTGAGTTTGCTTTTAACAGTATGCCTAATCGATCCACCAAGAAGACTCCATTTGAAGTTGTTTACACTAGTGTTCCAAGGTATACGATAGATTTGATTCGACTTCCTAAAGTCAAATCTAATGCAGAAGAGTTTGCTGAACGTATTCAAAGAATTCATCACGAAGTAAAACAAAATTTAGAAAATACTAATACTCGTTACAAGACTGCTGCAGACCAACATCAACGCCTTGAACTGTTCAACGAATGTGATTTGGTGATGATTAATCTCTGCAAAAATCGTTTTCCTGTTGGCACTTACAATAAGCTTAAAGATAAGAAGATTGGTCATTTTCGCATTTTTCAAAAGATTGGTGATAATGCTTACAAAGTTGACCTTCCAATTGCCAATACTTTCAATGTTGCTGATATCTTCGAGTATTTTCCTCCAGATTAATTTTCCTTCAGGCAAATAACTCGAGGACGAGTTTTCTTCAAGTACAGGGGATTGATGTAGTATATCACAACTACAATTAATAGTTTCACTTTATCTAAGAGTTTGTCTTTTTTAATTATCTTTTCTAGTTTCATTTTCTAGTTATAATAGGTTTTATTCTTGAAGTCTTGTTTAGATTAGGATTAGGATTAGTTTATTTTATTTTAAAATTTACTTTCCTTATTTTGGTTTCCTTACATTAATAGGATTAAGGAATAGTTTTACCTATAAACACAAAGGTATTGTAAACTTTTCATCACAATCAATCATAAATTAATACAAAACAAGATTATTCCGATATAGTTCTTATTTTCAATTCTTAGTACAAGAAATTCTAAAAGTTTCCGCACCAGGGAGGGATTGCTGGGGAGCAACAATGATGCTCTTAAGCCCATGGTTAGGTCATTCAAATGATGGTGATCGAATGCCATAAAAGGTTTAGTCTTCTCTTACTGGACATATTTTTCTTTACATGAGATGGTTAAAGCTCGATCCTACATGTTCAATTGGTTTCTAATACTTCTAAAAGACTCACTTAACAAGGTATGGAACTAGCCCTAGAACAAATATTTCCCTACTCATTTCGACATTTTCACAAATCAGTCTCATCAAAAAGGTATTCACAGGAATAACTCCAGAGTTAATTCCAGTCCCCAAATGGAAAATTACCACCACATAAATTCATTGAGCCAACCGAAGCATTTGTGCATCACTAAAACAAGGAGCAGTCAAAATTCAAAGATGTGAAAAATTTGTCAAAATAAATACTATATTTAAACGACTTTTGAAACCTTAACTGTTTCAATTGTAAATATAATTTTTTAGATAAAACGGTATCTTAGTATAATTCCAGCACACTAATTTGCACATTATGGACCTTCTTTAGTTGCTTACATGTTTTGCTGATCTCAAGCATAGAGGGGCACCCTAGGTTCCTCTTTACTGAAGAACAAAATGAGTGCAGCATAAAAAGGCACAAAGGGCAAAAAATTGAGAGCTTTATTTAAAAAATTGGGCCTTCTGAGTTCTTTTTTATCTGAATCATTAATTTTGTTTTAATTTCTCATGTGGTGTTGATAATTTAGAAATGGAGTCAATCCTGATTTTCCTCAAAATAACAGTAAATATACGAAAAGTTGCCACATTTTGTTTGCTTATACAGTAATGCAGAGAGTTTTTCTGCTGAACATAATTGTGTTTCACTATGATGAAGCATGCACTTCACTTCGCACCAAAGCACCATGGCGAATCGGTGCCTAAGTGCAGCACTTCTTCATTTAATAACTATGACTATCTAGAGGTAAAAAATTTCTAGCTCACTGTGCACCATCACCAA
This sequence comes from Fraxinus platypoda, assembly GCA_903798405.1. Lineage (NCBI taxonomy): Eukaryota > Viridiplantae > Streptophyta > Magnoliopsida > Lamiales > Oleaceae > Fraxinus > Fraxinus platypoda. Next base: position 15,718 of record CAIGRT010171119.1, on the reverse strand, counting down.
AACATGAAGTAATTGATGAAACAGTTTTCACCTAAGTACACTATGCCCTTGTTTGGGCTCCATTAAAAATACATTTTGGGAAAAAATGCATTTTTGAATAGTAATATTTTGAAGAATGTGTGCTTAAAAAATAAGGAAAAGTTTTGCATTTACATGTAATATTATTTTATTGAAGAATGCGTCGTAGAAAATAGGAAAGAGAACAATGTATTTTGGGAGAATGGAGCCCAAACAGGGGTTATAATTTCTATTACCCAAAAGGGCCAAAACAACTTTTATCTTGAGTGAAGTCTGACATAAAAGGGGGAAGAAAGCGTAAAGACATCACATGATGCAAACAGGAACAATTCTCTTGAAATTCTAATCAAGAAGCATAAATCCAGCAACTTTTTCTATCCAAGTGGTTTTATCTCTATGCAATACATATTCATAAAATGTTCTGAAACATAGCACTCTGGTTCATGGAAATATTCCAAGACTTGTCATCCACAATTTGAACACCAAAGGGAGAAAAGTCTTAAAGAGTTGGAGTAAGGACCATAAGCAAAAGCCAGGTGATGCAAAAGCTCTTAATTGGCTGAATGACTGATAAAAAAGGAACAGTTTAAAGCTAGTCGAACAAGAAAAACAAAACCATATGGCTTACTGGAATTACCTGTTGCAGTCCCTATCCCCATTAATGAAGAACCAGCATTTGCCATAATAGCTCGCACATCTGCAAAATCTACATTCACTAGCCCAGGAATCTGCAAAGAATGCAAATTTCAACAATTAGCAACCAGAATCCCAATAACTATCTCAGAAATTAGAAAGGCAGCCCACCTATTTTTGAGAATAATATCAAATTGGAGGCTTGCATGTCATAAAACCTTATACAAGCACATGTAAGCACACACAAAGAAAGCACACAGGTAGGCACACCACCTTAGTATTAGATTCAAGCTTTAAGTTCCAAATAAATATGCTATAAAATTGCGCAACTCAAAATCATGCATTTGCCTGCAACATTGCTCAATTATTGGTTCATTATCAAAGTGATGAATCTTATACTGGCCATGTGAATATGTGTTGGACAAATAGACCAAGCCCCTATTTGGTTTTGCTAAAAGCCAGATTTTTAGACTTTGATAAAAATTGAGAAAATGTGTGGTTAAAAAGTTGATAAAAGTTATGAATCTCATGAAATGTATGGTTAAAATTAATTCATGACTTTGACTTTAGATTTTTATCAACATTTTTAGCTAAACCAAATAGGAGCTGCTAAGGGTAATCAACTATCTATCCCAGAGTTTCACCCAAGGAAAAAAGAAGCAGTTAATAAAAAATAAAAATTACAACCATCATTGTGGTTTACAAAATAGATTATAATGTCCTAAAAAAAAAAATAAATAAATAAACTTTCCCTGGAAAGTACTTGCAAGTAAAACACTGAATAAACAAGACAATAACAAATCCCCATAAATCACCAGCAAGTGATAAACACTATCAGTTATTAATGGATAGAAGTTAAATTCCTCTTTCATATATATTCATACCGTGATTATATCAGAGATTCCACGAACACCTTGTCGAAGAATGTCATCGGCAAGATTGAATGCTTCTGTTACTGGAGTAGATGGGGAAACTGCAGTCAATAATTTATCATTTGGAATGACGATCAGTGTGTCAACATTCTCTCTCAAAGCTGCAATTCCTTCTTGAGCTTGTACAGCTCTTCTTCGTCCCTCAAAAGAAAATGGAGTCGTGACTATACCCACGGTCAAGATACCCATCGACTTTGCAATCCCTGCAATTACAGGAGCTCCGCCGGTTCCTGTCCCACCACCCATTCCAGCCTGCACATTAATCAAAACCCCAAGATAAGAGAGTAAAATAGGTAGGCATTATTAACCATCCAGATTTATACAAGTTGCTCATTAAAGAACGTTCATGAAGGTACATAGCATCAAGTACACTGTGGCATAGACAAAAGAGCGTTTTAAGCATATAGGCCATTACATGCCTAAAATGTAAGATAAACTGAGTTCTAAGTTACTGCAATGAATGTTAATTTTACAACTAATATGAAAAGGTCAAGGTAGTGTAACAGATAGCAGATCACCCTCTGCTTATGGTTATATATTAGGTAAGTGATTATGAAACAGATTTAGATATCTTTGAATAAATTAGAAAAAATATAAAAAAAATGCAGGTTTCTCAACTTTCTGGTCCAAACTAATGGAAAATGTCAACAACAATGACAGATCATCTAGATTCTAGGTTAATTAGCCAATATAAATTGTGAAATTTGACAATTAGCTCAGGATCAGTGATGATACTAGAGCTCTATGTTACCAGGACAAGAAATAGTTAATCTTGATAATCAAAGGAATCAAAAGTTTATGACCAGCATATAGGATATGTGCTAGTTTGACAACTAGATAAACAAGTAAAATGTTTGAATACAAAAAATTGGTATAGAACAGCAAAACCATTTTGTGCAGAAAGTCATTTGGTTCAAAGAAGCTGAAACTTACAGTAACAAACACCATGTCAGATCCATAAACGGCCTCTTCTATAGCTTCTTTGCTTTCTTTAGCAGCATTCATCCCAATGTCTGGGTTCCCACCAGCACCAAGTCCTCTGGTTAACTCTTGACCGATTTGCAACCGATTCTCAGAGAACACAGGGGACATCCTCATGGACTGAATATCAGTGTTAACAATCCAGAATTCCACACCCTTCATTTCACTCTCAATCATACGATTAACCGCATTTGACCCACCACCTCCAACGCCAATAACCTTGATCTTGGCCTCATTGTAATTGTTCAAACTTGATGAATCTTTCAAACTCTCAGTAACACTTCCGCTCAAGCTGTCCTGTCTTGGGTTAGTCATTGTGACATTCGTCTCGCCTCTTAGCATCGAAATCTCTGGGTGAAGATTCAGAAATGGGTCCTTACCTTGAAATTGATTAACACCGTGAGAGTTGGTGGAACATTTGAACCGAGGAACATTTGAACCACTCTTTTGACTAATACCTAAAAGCCCACTCTTTTCTTCAACAATTTTTAAGGGGGCAACTCTCCCTCCAAGAACATTCAGTACCCCCATGGGTCTGCGAGTATCTGGAGGCATTAAATACTGCGGCGAACACATAGCCATCACAGGAAAAAAACTCAAATATATTTTGTTGATTATGGATAAACCTAATTGACTATATTTCCAACTTGCAGCTAAAAATTTACTTTCAGCACCTGTCAAATGATTAATCAAAAACCAAATAAACTTCAATTAATGAAAATAAGCCACATAAAAGTAGCAAACATAAGAAAGTATAGACTCCTCGGTATGAGTCCATACTCTTAGTTTAAGGCATCAAATTGCACTCTATTGATAGGAATTCAGAGAATTCACGATGACTTGACCAAACCCAGATAGAAACCCCCCTCAAGTCCCTTAGAATAATGCACTATGTAGCATAGAAATATCAGTTAAATGTCATACCAATTAGGAACCCCGTCCCCAAAGAGAAAAATGGAAAATAAATAAATTATAACATTCAATAGGTAAATCAAAAGCATGAAATTGATTCGCAACGAAAATAACCTGGTGGTCTTTACCAAGAACACCTCCACTGTCAATGCAAGTAGCTAAGAAATTCAACAGCAAGAAGAAGAGACTACAGTAGAGACTTGTATGCCGAATTACAAATGGGTTTATTTGTAAAGTTTCGAGCATTAATTAAAGTGAAAAAACGAAAAAGAAAAAGATCTCCAGGGTTCACACGAGTCTCATTCAGTACAGTACCTTGAGCTTGCTTTCATCTCACATGGCATTTTCTTGTTTTACATTTTTAATTATTTATGGGAAGATAAATAAGAGGTTTAGTTTTATTAATTTCAAATTTAAGAATTTAAGTTTAAAATTTCAAATTTCATATATTTTTAAATTAATTAATTAAATATTAAATATATTAAGGTCACGATTTCATATAATTTCGTCACAATTTATAAATAAATTGGTCACAAATTATTTATCGGTCACAATAAAAATTTTTATAGGTCACAAATTATTTCATAATGACAAATCAACAATTTTATAGGTCACAATTTTTTCAACGGTCACAAATTTATTAAATTAGTAAGTCACGTATTATTCATTGGTCACAAATTTTATATATCACAAATTATTTTAACGTCACATTCAAAACTTTTATAAGTCACAATTTGTTCATCGGTCACAAATTAAAAATTGAAACGTCACAATTATTTATAGGTAACAAATCATAAATATTATAAGTCACAAATTATCAGATTATCGATCACAAATTATTAATTTTTAGGTCACACATTATTTTTTGGTTACAATTTATCTTTTTCATTGGTCACAATTTGTTTATCGATCACATTAATCAATTTAATTGTCACAAACAACCAAAATAATATGTGACCACCACCAATACTTGAGTACCACCTTACCACTGCCACCAACAGCATGGCAACCGAAACCCATCGTCGGAACCACTTCCACCACCACCACCCCATCCTACAACCCAAAAAAATCCCCAACCCTACCATCATCGCCGCCGACCACCTCCAACAAATCTTCAACTTCAAATCCACCAACACCGCCACCTCGTCAACACAATCACCAACAAAACCACCGTCACCACCGCACCAACAAGATCCAAAAGTCGCCCAAACACCATATCGCCTCCCAAAAATCAACAAAATCGTGGCCCAAAAATCAATAAAATCACCATCGTGCAACGGCGACGATGGAGGCGACAGTTTCGATTTGAGAGTGTGGAGATGGTAGTGAAGAGAGAATAGAGAGGAGATGAGAGAACCACTGCCGCCACCATCGTCTACGCTGCCGCCACTGCCATAACCTCCAATTGCACCACCAACAAAAACCTCAACAACTCATCGACACACTCACAACCACCACCACCAAGATCTGAATATTGAGGGAGTAGTATCAGTTGACTCTAGCATGTGGGACTATGAAACTGATTACCACCGGAAAATGGGAATTTGATCATCACCGTCGCAGATGGTGATTCTATAACTTCCACCACCACCTCTGCCACCAACAATAATGCCGCTGTTGACGAACAAGACACCAACAGCTCCACCCACAGGAACTCGCTCTCAACTCTCAATTTCTCCATCCTGAAAACAAATATAATAGAAATTTCTGATGAGTTAAAACTTTTTCCGACGAGCGCTTGTGATTTAGGTTCACCGTCGGCGACATCTAGGGCTAAAACTGGAGGTGCCGGGGGTTCTAGGAGAATTGAGAATTTACAAGGCGCCGCATCAGCCGTCATAGGCTGTGAAGAAGAGTGGCGTGGACCCAGGTCTAGGAGCTCCCAGTATCCGAGTGATCGTCGGAGCCTCTTCTACTTGTTGACGAGTCGTTGGAGAGAGAGAGAGAGAGAGAGAGACGAGACTGAGTAGAGAAAGATGGAGAAATTGAGAGATTGTATAGTTAGGGGTTGTATAAAAATGAAATGTCTGATTTTTGAAAATTGAAACTTAATATCTGAAATTTGAAATTGAATTTTGAAAACACTGGTTTTGTGTAATTTTGTCATTATTTATTTTATGTTTGAAAGATATGACATGTGTGGGCCCCAAGCTTTCTGGGCCTGGGTTAAAAGGAACGAAAGTAAAAAAAGCCTTGTCACTTGGGGTTTAATTTAGTGAAAATTACAAGCAACCAATTTTTTTAAGTTTCAACTTTAAAAATCAAGTTTCGAATTTGTTTATACAAAAATTAGGTGATATTTCAACATTTAAATAAAATAATGATATTAGAAAATTAAATTAATTTATATACCCCACATTACCTCCTTCCACTTAGGGGTGTCAACTAGTCTAGTCGAGTTGAGCCGAGCCAAGTCGCAATCCAAACCTCGAAACTCGGGCTTGAATCAAGTAAAAATAGTTTGAACTTTTTTAGTCTAAGCCAAGTCGAGCAAAAGTTCGGCCAAAAAATTTAGGCTCAACCCGAGCTTTCGGCTCGGGCCTTAGCGAGCCGAGCCGACTCGATATATATATAAACAGCATGGTTGCAAGCAGCTTATTTTTTTATTTTTCTTTTTAAGTTTTGCAAATTACATTTTTTTAGGCTTGGCTCGTCACGGGTCGAAAATCGATGAAGCATACGGGCTGGCTCTGGCTCGAGCAGACGCCCCAAAATGGGGCTTGGCCCAAGCCACGAGCATGCCTGGCTCAGACTTTTCCCTGGGAAAGCCACGAGCCGCGCGAGTTAGCAAGCCACTTTGACATCCCTACTTCTACCCCATCAAATTTCTCAAACCCTAATCATTTCCCCCTCTCCATTCTCTTTCTATATCTCTTCACTTTCTCTCTTCTTATACCACATCACTATCAGAGCACCGTTGAACCTGGGCTCACGATACATCCAACGGGGCACTTACGATGCCTACGACATCGCTCTCAGAGCAATGAGCTGCTGCAAAGCACATTGTGAGCGCGACACATTGTTGTTGCATTGTTCGTTGCAATAGTGATGATGATGTCATCACAACCAGTGTAATAAATGCCTCGTTCAAGCCCACAATTCCCATGTAAGACTTGATGTTTCTAGAATTTTCATTCAATTGGGGATACTTTTGTGGTTTTACTCTGATTTTGGATCTGTTTTGCAGTAGTTGTCATCGTCCCTACTGCCGGCTCTAATTTTGGATCTGTTTTGCAGCGGTTTCCATCATCTGTATCGTCGCGGATCTGATTTTAGATCTATTTTATGGTTGTTGTATGGTGATTTTGGGATGGGGTTTGTTAGTGGTGTTTTGTAAGTAGTGGTGGTGCTGTAGTGGCGAGGTAGCCATACTCGTAAAGTGGTGGTGATGTTGACGATGTTGTGATGGTGCTAATGGTGGTCACAAATGGTCGTGGGGAGGTGGGAAGAAGAGTGTTAGTGACCAATTATTTGGTTGATTGTGACCAATAAATAATATGCGATCTTTGAAATATATAATTTATGACTAATATATAATATATAATCTAAAAAAATGTGAAATTCCAACTAAATTTGTAATATTAACTCACAATTTATTAAATTATAACAAATTAATTTAATAATTTGTGATCGAAAAATGATATGTGACCTATTAATTTGATAATTTGTGACTAATAATTAAACTGTGACATATAAAATTTGTGATAAAAAAATATTACGTGACCTATTAATTTGATAGTCTATGATCGATAAAGAAATCATGATCTGTAAAATTTGTGATTTGTGATCAAGAAAAAATTCGTGATCCATTAGTTACATAATTTGTGAACGAAAAATAAATTGTGACCTATAAAATTTGTAATCTGTAACTATAATGTCTATGACTAAAATGTAACTGTGATCATAAATTGTATAATGCTATAGCCTTAATATATTTAATTTCAATTACATATTTAATTGCAAATTACATATTTCTTAAAAGTCACAAATTACTCGAGTAACAACCACTCTTCAACTTATTACAATCATATAACATATTACAAGTGTTTGAGGTCACAATCATATAGATCATAGTCACAATTTTCGCACAAAATTATAAAAATTTGTGACCTATGATTGGAACAATTGTTTACAAACGACTATTTAATTATGTGCCTCACCAATGAATATAAAAAGGACACAAAAATTGACTAATTATTCTGGAGAAACTGTGGACAAGAAAGAAACAATTATTATGGAGAAATCATATAGGAAATTTGTGCTCAATTTTTTTACTATTCTGCATGTCAGTTTATTTTCCAACAACGATGATCCGTTGTCAAAAGGCCTTGGAACTCAGAATTGATGAGGTACTCAACTAGGAATAGCCCTTTCATTGAATCTTCTTCTATGGGAAATTATATAATATCTTTTTAAGATCAAACATTCCATAATATCCATTGATATATTCCTCCAAAAATCTTATCTATGCAGATTATTTCACCAAGGAAGTGGATGTCTCCATGCTATATTGTCCACGTTAAGATGTAAAACCTCGGAAATTGATTTTAAATTAATTTCTTTAAGATTTATGTGAGAATTTGGGTGTGAACCGAATTCTATTTGAAATTTCATTGGGAGTTCTATTTGGAGTGGTAGTGTTTTGGACTCTTATTTCAACTCGAATACTCCGTTATAGATTTTACCTATTTTATTAGAATTTCACATTATATTAGACTTTTCATTGTGTTATATTCTTTTAGTGTGTTAGGATTCTTTTATTATAAATATATGGTGTACAACACATATTGAGACTAACCAATTGTTCAACTTATTAGTTTGGTCTAGTGATCCAAACATATTGTAATCCTTAATTTTAATATAGTGAATTCTTCGTCTCTGTCCATGATTTTTCCCATGTTGAATTTTTACGTACATTTTGTGTTCTTGTATTGTTATTTTCATCTTGCTTATTATTTCGCCATTAATATTTATAATAATTTTCTCAATTTCTAACAAATGATACGACAGTTCATGAGAGAGCTAGTTCAATTTTGTATTAGAGGGAGGTTTGATCAATTCAGATTGAGGTTTGATTTTCGGCATGACAAATATGAAGGTTAATATTCCACTTTTGGATCGTAACACTAAATTTTTGTCATGGCATGTTTTGTTTGGACGTTGGAGGAGATGAAATGTGTGTAGCTAGTTGTGATCTTGTTGCTCGTGGTGATAATTCCTGCAAATTTGGTAACTCGGATAGAGTTGATTGTCAACTTGATGATTTTGTTATTCGTGTTGATTTAGCAAGTTTGGTGCCCACGGTAATTTTGTTGGTGAGTAGTATTTGAATTCAGTTCACAGTTGCTAAGTTTGCCTTTAGGAGCTTTATGGAAGAGGTGAAGTGTTTTTATTTGCATAATTTTGCTGAATTTTTTTTTTTTTTTATTGAAGAGTCAAATTTTATTCCTTGCAGTGAAATTTGTCTCTAAGTAAAGAATTTTTGTTGAAAATTGAAATTTATTCCTTGTAGTGAAATTTGCGTCAAGGTGGAAATTTGTTAGAATTTGAGAATGACCCGAATTCTATTGGAAATTTAATTTGGGCTTCTATTTGGAGTTAGTAGCGTTTTGGACACTTATTTCAACTCAAATACTCCGTTATAGATTTTAATTATTGTATTAGGATTTCACCTTATATTAGACTCTTTATTTTATTATATTCTTCTAGTGTGTCAGGGATTCTTTGATTATAAATATATGATGTACAACAAATATTGAGATCGATCAATTTGTTCAACTTATTAGTTTGGTTCAGTAACCAATATATTGTAATCCTTACTTTTGATATAATGAATTCTTCACCTATGTCCGTGATTTTGTCCTTCTTGATTTCCATGTAAATCTTGTGTTCTTGTGATTGTTATTTTCATCTTGCCCATTATCTCATCTTTAATATTCGTAACAATTGGCTCAAATTCTAACAAGTGGTATCAGAGTCATCACCGATTTTCTATCAAATGGTATAAAAGAAAACTGGTATCGCTTTATTCCTAACAATTTAGCCCATATTTGATGAGGATTAAAATCAATTTTTTAAATAAATTTTGATAAACTGTGTGATTGAAAAGTTGTGAATCTCATATAATATATTATTCAAAGTAATTATTAACTTTGACTTAAATTAAAATCTAAATTTTAATCCTTATCAAACATGGACTTAGACTTTATATTGCTAAGCCTTTTTGTTAGTAGTGACTTAGTTGAAGAAGATTTCACGAATAAACATAGAATGAGAGCATGAAAAATAAAGAGCCTAGAAGATAAATTCTTCTTGGGCTTACTAGCTTCACCATATGATCGCTCGTCACAAGATGGGTCGATTTGTGTGATTCATATGAAGGCATTCGCTTAATGTTGAGTACTTGTGATATTAATTATTACCTTCCAATGGTATTAGATATATTATTAGGTTGTGCTAAGTCAAATTTGTTCCGTCTTTTCTCCCTATATCCCACATAGATAGGAAAAAAACGCCGGGTTATTAGATCAAAACCGCCTAAATCTGTACGTCTTATTAAAAGTTTAGAATCGGAAAAAGAATATGAGTGATTAAGTCAAAATATCTCGAAAATTTTAATAGTGAAGTATGAAATCTTGAAATATATATTGTTCCAATAAAGTATGAATAAATTCATACACAATAATGAAATGTTTCTCCACAAATGCAAGAAAGAAAACATCCTCAAATAACTTCTTGGATCTCATCCAAGGCATAGTTGTTTGTCGAAACATTAGCATAATTCACTTTGTTAAACCGCACAACAACTGGGTAGCGAGACTTGGGATCCTGAAAAAAAATGCAAAACCACGAATATCAGAAACAAATACACTGAAACAAGAAGATTAGCAACACCCAACTTCACCTGGTCAATAGCTACAACTGATCCGATACCCTTGTACCAGTAGGACTCCTTGCGAAGGATTTTGACCTGTATTTATATAATGAAAGATAAAGCTATATTTGACACAGAACTGACATAATTATATATGCCAGTAAATGATTTGATGAAAAATGTGACTTTGTTTTAAACTCTCAAATAATAAAATGCCACGTGACATTATGTCAACTTTGATGTTCATGAGACAATGTCATTTGTACACTTTTTTTGTGTACATTATTGTTAATATTACAAATGTTGTCACAATTGATTTGGTGAAAAAATTGTCCAAATTTTAAACTATTTAATGGTGTATTATCATGTATAATTTACACCATGATGTACACCAAGTATGAATGATTGCCTTGATACACGTGGAAATGGTTAGACTCAAAATCAATAACTTCTGCTAAAGATATTAAATAATTGTTATAATCTTTTCTTGATCGTATCTCTGGAGATTTTGACTCTACTAGCTAGTTGCCCCGCTCATAGAATTGCTCATGAAGAGCACTTTTCGGGCATTTAAATGGGTCATTTTTCATTGGTGAAATCAAATACATGAATGAAATAAGCAATGTTTTACAAAAATGAGTCCATGTTTGACAATCATACTTTTTAAACTTTTTTTTATAAACTCATTTTAATCACATATTTACACAAAAAAATAATTCAAAACTTTTTCCTTCTTTTTAACTACACATTTTCTTATAAATCACTATTCAAAACTTTTTTTTTTTTTTTTCAAAAGTATGATTGTCAAACAGATTTTATTCCTTTTTTTTCGTAAAAAGTTTGGAACCCTTTCCATTTAGTTCTCAAGTATGCTACATTGCCATGACAGAATGCCACATGCTATATAGCAAGAAATGTTTGACATCTTCCTTGATATAATGACACATGGCATTTGTCATTCGACTATTTTAAAAATAATCAATTTTTACATCCAATCACTTTCTATCATCAATACATTTGTCAACTAGAATGTCAACATTTTGTGGCAAAGTATGGAGCCTGTTTGGTACAGATTCTCATTTTCTACAGTAAATCAATTCTCATTTTCAACCACACATTCTTCAATAAAATAATATTTTCCATCACATCAATACTTTTTCCTTCTTTTTCAACCACACATTTCCCATCATATCACTATTCAAAAATCAATTCTTCCCCCAAAAATCTCTACCAAACACACTCTTAATTCTCAATCAGGGTGATTATTTTCACAGTAGTTTGACAGTCTAATTAGTATAAAATCTTTTCTTTTCTTTTATAGTTACTTCAAATTTTCCATGAACAGATCAATTATACAAGTTTCATAAATTTCAATTCTCTGTTAAAGAATACAAAAAATAAAATAAAATAAAATAAAAGCTTTAAGAAGTGAGATTATTAAAATATGGTACTTCACTTCGTGTATATAGAAAAAAAAAGTTTCCATGATCTTTACGATTATATCTATAGTAGTATGTTATTTTTCATCTGATAACGAAAATGAATTACTTCAAGAAAAAGTCAAGAGAGTCATGCAGCCATTACACACCTCAGTTCCTCTCTTGGGTCCGATAGGAGGCGGCTTGGCAGCCGGAGCAGTGGCGGCAGCGGGTGAAGCTGCCTCCTACGCGCGTACGATCACCCTTGAATTGCTGTTTTTCTTGGACGTTGACGTTAACATTAACACGCTGCTTCGATTTGTGTTTGTGCTGGAGATGACATTTGGTGCCCCTAAAAATCCTGAGGCAGCAGAAGTCATGCTGCAACTTGCCATGATTTTCCTCTTTCTTTCTTTCTTTTTTTTACTTTTCTTTTTTCCTCTCCAAACTCTTTCTGGGTGTAAAGACACAAAAGATTATGGATCAAAGATTTTGGATAAGATGAACAGAAAATAACAAAACAAAAACGACGAAGTTTAAAATACTGTAGCCAATAGGGTGCTGCCATATCTCATCTTGTGGATAATGTCATAGCATGTCATCCATCCATGGTACTTCGGCTTCTGGACTCGAGTTTTGATACAGAAGCTTTTGCCAAAGAACAAGTCTATAGGTACAGGGAATTCTTACAGATTTTATACAGGTTTTTGAAATTCATGTAGATTCACAGTTTGGGAAAAAATGAAAAAAACTTAGGGAATTTTTCTTTGCCAAAAGGGGTTACAGAGTGAAGGGACTGCATTGTCCGCCAGAAAACTTTTTTTTTTTTCAAGGACCAATCAATACTTGACACCTATATATCTGTAATGTTATACGTCAATTCCTTCTAACAATGCAGCAAAACTCTTTGGATTCTATCGTTAATGGGCATTGTTTACTTTAAAATGTTTAGTAGTAAGTTCATGTTTGGTATGGATTAAAATCTAGGTGTCCGTTTGACGTTGATTGAAATTAGATTTATAGTAAATTTTGATAGAAGTTAATGAAATGTATTGTTCAAAAGTTGTGGATCGTATAAAGTGTATGGTTAAAATTAATTATTTACTTGGATTAAAATCTTAATTTTAATTTCTACCAAATAAGGGCTAGATTTTAATCAAAGTCAACAATGAATTTTAATCACATATTTTATGGGTCCCACAATTTTTCAACCACACATTGTCACGACGTTCCATCAACTTTTATCAAAATCTACTAAAAATCTGATTTTAATTCCACCAAACACGACTACTGAGTTGATTGATTTTTAATCAAAAATCACTCACACGACTAGTTTGTGGCTGCTTGTCATGACTTTGATTGGATAATTGTGGAGCCTCAATATTAAACTCAACTATTGAATTGATTTAAGGGCTTAAATTGAGCCCTTGAAGGTGAAGTGTCACAAAGTCTCTGTATCATCATTGATTTTGTCTCAACTCTCTCTCTGATCATAGTCTCCTCTTATCTGAATTCTCCGTTCATCAAACCAATTTTTATTCAAGTCTTTTGCGCAAATAACGAGCTAATCTGTGAAGTTGTGATAGAAAAGACTTCAGTTTTATTAATCTGTTCAATATTATAAATATTTAATAGTCAATCACATCCATGAAAATTAGGGAATACCAGATGGAATGTTGTAAATTAAGTGAGATAATTTGTATAATATTGTTAGAAGAAGTGATTTTGCAATCAAATTTTAGTAATTTTAAAACATTCAAAAGAATGAAGAAATAATGAAAAAAAGAAAAAAAAAGAAAAGAAAAGTAGATATAAATCCTGATTACCACTTTAGTTATACCGTAAAAAATTGTACAATATACAATTATTCCTCTTTTCAGTCGTGTTATCAAATAAAATTTTTAAACCGTATCTCTACTTTCAAAAGAGATTTTGTAAACGTAGAATTGAAACGTGCATATACATTGAGATATCAGAATCATTTTCAAAAGTGTTGTCGATCTCAAATAATTAACAATATATTTGGGTTGTATCCAATATGAATTTATTGTAAACATGTTTGCATAGCAAATATTGTCTTAATGTCAATGTGACAATTCAAACGCTTTAAAAAAAAAAAAAAATTATTGAGTTCTTGCACGTGCAAGTTTTATCAACATTTACGATTATCAGACATCTTATTGGTATTTATTTATCTTTTAATATATTTTTGGGGGAGGGGTTGGGGTTGGAAGAAGCCATTCTTTTGGTAGAATAGAAGATTTCTTGCAACTGTTTCTCAACAACATTCCAAATATTCAACACAATAATTAATAAAAAGAAAGATATAAACGTAATTTTCCACAGGCTTTGAAGCAGGCGAAGAAAATTGATGGGCGCCCACAAACATAAACATTTCCCAGTGATTCGTCTTTCACTTTTATGCTTGAAGAACCTTAGACTATCAACAACCAAACACTCAAACAAGAAAAAGTTATTTATCAACTAAGTTGTCAACTAGACAGTCAAATCAATTTTTCGTTAGCTAAACTAACAAAGATAGAGTGACCAGCCGAATGTCGATTGAAGTTTGGGAATTTGTTGTGATTTGCGAAAAGGGTGATTTTTAGTTGCGTTAGTGACATTTTCTGAGAGGTTCTAGTGCAAAGTTCTTGGGCTATCGTCTAGAGTAGATTTGATTGAACTTTACGATCAACTTATATTCTTCTACGTTCTATATTTCTTGTATCTTGTTAGATTTTATCCTATCTATAAGAGAATAACGTGTCCAAAACCCTACAATGTCATCCTTAATATTGTACTAATGCTGAGATGAGGTCCATAAAAACAATTAAGGATAGATTTAACATTAATATAGAAATGAAATGCATCACGAAGAATTTTCATAAATCACAAAAGGAACAAGATTATGAAAGCACTAAGAATATAAATATATTTTTCTATTTATAAGGTGAGCAAGGAATACTTTATGTCCACCAGAATCAAAACCAATGATATGCCAACTCGCCAGTTCATTTCCCAGGTCAGCTCTCTAAAATTGCAATGGAGGTCACTGACCATTCACTATGTGTACAACTAGGTCACTAAACTTCAATATTGGTGCAATCAGGACACTAGAGTTCAACTTTCGAGCAACCACGTGACTCCATTTGATTTCTGTCAATAAGCCTACCAATTTAGCTAATTTAAGAATATTGATTTAGTGGTTAAATCGATTTAGCTGAAAGACAACCAACATTAACCAAGAACATAAACACAACGCTTTATCCCTGTTTGAGCTCCATTTTTTCCAAAATTTATTTCCAATAACGCATTCTCTCTTAAAATAATTTTACAAGTATATTAAAAAAAATTCGTATTTTTTAACCACACATTCTCCAAAAAAAATCATTATTTCAAAATACGTTTTCCAAAAAATTGGGGGTTAACAGGTCTTCATCTTCTTCTCTGAAGGAACATTGTTTTCACCCCTTCACTAATTATATGATTCCAAGGCATCAACCTTTCCATAATAGATTTAACATTACACTGCTACATCAATGAAGCATTGCGCAGTAATACTAGGAGAAAATTTCACATTCGCCATCAACCTATTACAATAATCCACAAAATAATATTGGGTTAGCACATTAATATAGAGGGGTGTTGAGATTTGGTTTAATTTAAACCTTGTAATTGAAGATTTTCAATTATTTCTATATGTTAAATTGTTGCTGTAATTCCATAAATTTAGGAGTTAATTGATTTGTTTCCTAATTGTACTCCTTAAACTTAGGAAGTCTTGCAAGTATATATATTTTCGTGTAACTTTGTTTTATAATACACAAAAAAGCTTATTCTTATTTTTCATGGTATCGGAGCATTGATCCTAAAACTTTTGCATTATGTCTTAGAAGATACTGTTGGAAATTAAAACTTGATTAAGGAATTAATTTTGATACATGAATTAG
>CAIGRT010171101.1:0-10757 GCA_903798405.1 Fraxinus platypoda | reverse complement strand
GTAGAGGGAGGTCAGGGGGTTGGAATGATGCTGGGAGGGGGTGGTCTAGGTGGTGGGTGGTGGTCGGTTTGTGAGGTAGAAGACGGCGGCTCATGGAGGGGGCGAAAATCGCCCATGGCTAGAGAAGAAAAAACAATGACAGAAAGGAAACGCGTTTTCAATTTTACGTTTTGAGAAACAATTTTTCAAAATGCCAAAAAGAACACATTTTCAACAATCTCAAAATGGACGCACAAAACACAAAACCCAAAATGAAATCAAAACTCAAAACACAAAACTGAAACACAAAGAGAACAGCCCCTTAAATTCTTAGATACGGCCACATTTATATTATTTAAATATTATCTTCAACAAGACCCTCACATGTAGGCAGGATTTTATTTTTTCTGTCAAAGCCTAATACGTGAACAATTTAATTCAAATGGGTTGCGATGATACTTGAACTCAGGATCTTTGCTTGTGCTATGATATCATGTTGAACCACTTGGTCTAAAAGGTTAAGCGGTTAGACAAAGCCATATTTATATTATTTTCAACAAGAAGGGCATGTAACAACCTTTGTTAATTTATCCATTGGGGTAACCATTTGTTACTTCTATGGTAGCATGATCCTTTAGAACAAAATGCCTTTTATATCCATTGGGTAACCATTTGTTACTTTTGTGATGGCATATTCCTTTTGGACGTTGAGAATATTTTTGAAAGCGGACGACATTTTTGTGTTTTAATTTTTCCAAACTGGAGTGTCTGCTTGTAATCTGAAATTTCAAGAATTCGAAAGATAAATTAGCAAATCTTTGTTGCTGTTATTATCTTATTGCTGGGTTTTGTATTGGTTAAGCCTAATTACTTTTCTTATTTTATAGCATAACTTTACTGCTTGTGCAGGTTACTTACAGCTACAGTTGCGTGGCCTTTCCCTGCTATCATTTATATTGGTATTATCCTCTCAACCTTAGGTGCAGCTCTTCAGAGCCTGACAGGTGCTCCACGTCTACTTGCAGCTATAGCCAATGATGATATCCTGCCTGTTCTCAACTACTTCAGAGTGGCAGAGGGGAGTGAGCCTTATATTGCTACTCTCTTTACTGCCTTCCTCTGTATTGGATGTGTTGTAATTGGCAATTTGGACCTTATCACCCCTACCGTAACTATGTTTTACCTTCTGTGTTATGCGGGTGTCAACTTATCGTGCTTTCTTTTGGATCTGCTGGATGCTCCCAGTTGGCGTCCACGGTGGAAATTTCACCACTGGAGCCTCTCTCTTCTTGGGGCATTACTTTGTATAGGTTAGTTTCTGTGTCCGCAATGTAAGGTTTGATCATATTTTGTGTCTAAATTGAGCAGGATTGAAACTAGATTGTAGGAGACGAAAGGTTTTTCCCTGCCCTATATTTTGCTGGATGCTCAACTATGGAGTGAAAAAAAATTTCTCAAAAAATGAAATGAAGGGTATACATTTGATTCTGCAGCAGAAAATGAATTTTTTCATCACTATATGTTCGAATAGGGCCTGCAAAATGCCGATAAATTGAAATGGGATGAAAATAAAGTTATAAAATGAGTTCTTTTTCTGAAGGAAAATTTTAAAAAACTTGGGGTAGATAGGAATACATTAATGCATTAAGCAACCTTTAGCAAATGTTTTTTTACTGCAGTATCTATGCTACGTATCTGTTCTGGGTACTGATATGGACTGAGGTCAAACTTACATGTGATGTATTTATCCACAAAATTTCGATGTCAGCATTCAGATTGTAGATTCGTAGCTTGGTGCTTCTTCCTTAGCAGCTCTCGATGACTTTGTTTCCTCTACTTCATAACAGAAGTATGCTCACACTTTACTCTCATGATTATTTTGCAGTGATCATGTTTTTGATTTCTTGGTCATTCACTGTGGTGTCTCTAGCCTTGGCAAGCCTCATATATTACTATGTGAGCATCAAGGGGAAAGCTGGGGACTGGGGTGATGGTTTCAAGAGTGCATATTTTCAACTTGCTCTTCGTAGTCTACGATCTTTGGGAGGTTTGTATGCTTGTCTTGTGAATTACCAGTTTTTATGTCTTATGAAATATTTTTTAGCGTAACCAAGGTCTCTCTCCCCCTCCCTCCCTCTCAGTCAAATGCTTGATTTTGCTTCTCATTTATTTTCTTTCCTGGGACATTATTTGTAGTCTCTATTCCTTGATAATCAAATCTTCTCATTTATTTTCTTTCCTGGGACATTATCTGTAGTCTCTATGCCTTGATAATCAAAGCCCAAAGATCTACGAATTAGCCCATGCATGACTAACCAAGCATAAAGGAACTTGCGCCCCTTTTGATCTCTTCCATTTTTAGCTATAATGTGTCACTCTCTATCAAATTTGTGAAGATTTTATCCACAAATTATTCTGTACGAAGCAATCTTGTCTTGTTCACTAATTGTGAGAAGATAATGAATTTTTTGTCATTTGAAAAAGGTTAGTAGGTATCTCTGAAATAGGTGGCAGTTGATAAAGGAATCCTTGATCATAGTTTCCAGTATTATTTTATCAAGCACTTGTTGTATTGTGCTTCTGATCAATAATGCAATTGTACATGCAGCAAGTCAGGTACATCCAAAGAACTGGTACCCTATACCCCTCGTATTCTGCCGGCCATGGGGCAAGTTGCCTGAGAACGTTCCCTGCCACCCTAAACTTGCTGATTTTGCAAACTTCATGAAGAAAAAGGGCAGGGGAATGTCCATATTTGTTTCTATCCTTGATGGGGACTACCATGAGCGAGCTGAGGATGCCAAGGAAGCCTGCAAAGCACTTAGTACTTACATTGACTACAAGAGATGTGAAGGTGTTGCTGAGATAGTTGTTGCCCCCAGTATGTCGGATGGCTTCCGAGGCATTATTCAGACCATGGGCCTTGGCAATCTGAAGCCCAATATTGTGGTAATGAGGTACCCCGAAATATGGCGCCGGGAAAATTTAACCGAAATACCAGCCACATTTGTTGGAATAATAAATGACTGCATTGTTGCAAACAAGGCAGTTGTTATCGTCAAGGGTCTTGACGAGTGGCCCAATGAGTACCAAAGACAGTACGGTACTATTGATTTGTATTGGATTGTCCGAGATGGTGGACTTATGCTTCTTCTCTCTCAACTCCTCCTTACGAAGGAGAGCTTTGAGAGTTGCAAGATACAGGTGTTCTGCATTGCTGAGGAGGATTCTGACGCAGAGGAACTCAAGGCCGATGTAAGGAAGTTTCTCTACGATCTTCGGATGCATGCCGAGGTAATTGTAATTTCCATGAAATCATGGGATGCCAAATCGGAACAACAAGATGAATCATCGGTGGATGCATTCGCTGGTGCCCAGCAGAGGATTTCTAGTTATTTATCAGGCATGAAGGAGAAAGCTCAGAAAGAAGGCACGCCTCTTATGGCTGATGGAAAGCCTGTTGTTATAAACGAGCAGCAGGTCGAAAAATTTCTTTTTACCACCTTAAAGCTTAATTCCACAATACTGAAATACTCGAGAATGGCTGCAGTCGTGCTTGTGAGCCTTCCACCACCACCTCTCAACCATCCGGCTTATTTTTACATGGAGTACATGGACCTATTGGTTGAAAACGTGCCAAGGCTTTTGATTGTCCGAGGATATCGTAGAGATGTTGTCACTTTGTTCACTTAGTCTTTTTGAACTTTTCTTATAGACATTTCAATCTGGCAATTAAATTTTTTTCTTTAAATCATTTGTTTATATGTTTTGTAACCCCTTGTAGCACATTTACTTGTAGTAAATTTACTGTTAATTCATCCTCTTGTGGAGGATACCGTAGTATACACGGTCTCTTGAGCATTTTGGCCACATTTCTCGTTGTAGAAAATTTGTTGTGTCGGTTATTTTTTGATCAAATTAGTTTTCTATATTCTGAAATTCTTTTTCTTTAATTTCCGGTTTGGAAAATTATTGGAATATTCACTTCTTTCTGATTGTTTGCAGCTATTGGTGATGTGAAATCAATATGATGGGATTTCTACCAAGTCAACTAAAGAATGCTAGTTTATTAAAACGGAAAAGAAAAAGGTGCCACGCCACTACTATACTATCGGGCATTACGAATATTTAGCTAAAATAATAGAATTTGAAGCTATGTAGCATGTTACTCATTTTAGATTCGGTATACCTCACCTTCATCAAATTTGAACGATATCGACTGACTTATTTCGTGGTGCTTCACTCTCCTGAAATAAGTAATTGAAGTTGGTGTCAAGTATAATGTTGACACAGCATATCATTACTCTGTTCAATTTGGTAGACCCCACCCTCACCATCGTGTTATACGTCAAAGCTTTTATCCTTCTGTAAATTAAGTCAAATTCGACAAAAAATCTTCATATTGTGGATTGCTTTTGTTGACTTCAAATTTTGTACCCTCAACGTGACCAACATATTTCAAGGTCTCTCGTGTCCAAGTAAGTTTGATTCTTGTACACTTGGACAAACTGTTGGCCATACGTGGCTTCTTTCGGTGGTGGTGGAGTTGGCAGCGCGCACTTCGATGGTCAAATCAGTTGAAATAATAGATATGGGTGTGTGAGGTGCTTTAGATGTGAGCTTCCAATATAAAAAGGGGTCGGCTTTGGGGAGAACCGTGATAATAACAGTAGGTATAGCAAAGTTGTAGTTTGAGAGTTTAAACTTGCATTACCTTTGAAATGACACATTGTGTGAACTTTTATAGTAGAACTAGTTCATTGCCCGTGCAATGCACTGGTTATGTTATTTTGAAGGTAATGTTAGCGGTAAGTTTGTATCTATACTGTTGGTTAGCAATAGAGATGTGTATAAAATGGTCTTAGTTTTCAATAACATTAAAATAAATTAACAATGTTACATAGTTGAAATGCAAAATTGTTAGATATTTTTTCATAATTTATTTATTTGGTTATTGTTGTTATGCAAATGGTTTGTCGCTTCGAAAATGGAATTCTGATTTCCGTGTATGTGTTGAAGAGTTGTGTCTGTTGAAAGTCAACAGTTTTTCTTCAACAGACACCCATTCATTCCAACATGCACTTTTTCCTCCTATATATTGAGTATGTTGTCCATTTGCAAATACAAAAGATCTGATCTCCGCACTGGGCGAAGCGGGCACTGGTCTCCGCGCTGCGCGGAGAAGCATGTCTCCGCGCAATGCGGACACTGGCCTCCGTTCGCGCGGAGAGATTGTCTGTACACGCGGAGGGGTCTCCGTGCCTGGAGACATGCTTTGCGCAGCACGGAGACACCAGCCTCCACGTGGACACCAGCTTTCGCGACCATGGTCTTGATCCCACTACCCTCAAAACCATACCTGTAGTGATATATTATCCCAATGAGTTCAAAGATGGATTGGAATGTGCAGTGTGTTTTTCTGAGGTCTCACACGTGGAAAAAAAACCAGGTTTTTGCCAAAATGCAAGCATGGGTTTCATATGGATTTCATTGATATGTGGTTTCAATCTCATTCCACTTGACCTCTTTGTCGAGACCTTATTAGGAATGAAAATGAATCCTCATCAAATCCTAGTAGTCCTGAAGAGACTGTAATTCAAGCCCCAATTGAAGAAAATTTAGGCCAGCCACCAAATTTTTCCATCAATGTGTTGTTTTGGGGTTTCGAGACTCAAGTTAGTACATTTGGACCTTGTTTAGTGTATAGTCATCAAGGCATTGCGATTACTGCTCCGTTTCAACCCACTAGCTCGTCATCATTAGCATCGACAAGTAATAGGCCAGACATAATGCTTGTGATTGACATTCCAAGACAGGTTAACGAAGAGGAAGATGAAAAATCGCCAGTCCTTTCGCGTTTAAGGTCGTTGAAAAGACTTCTGAGTGGTAATATAAAGGTCAACCCTTGGAGTCCTAGAAATGCAGATTTGGTACAAGAAAGTAGCAGTCAGAGTTGATATCCCCATCCAATGTCTTGTATGTAATTATGCACAAATTTTTCAGTAGGAGAGTGTGATGCTGTCGAAGGTCATCAAGTTCAATGGCCGTGATAACTAAGGATGTCAATATCCCCCACTTCACATATTTATTTGTTCTATGTTTTTTGTTCTTGGTGAAGATGAAACATATACAGCTTAGAAAACATATGGTTTTGTATACACCTAATTGGCTGGATAAAACGGCGTCAGCAGTGAATTGTCACATCAATCACTTATTAAGGATTGCATAAAAGATCTCCTCCAGGCCCCCCTTGCAGCCTTTCCTACCATGAGGGTTCAGTTCTATGTAAGGGTTCGACTAAGCCAAATGGGTTTGGCTTTCCATACAGGTTTGGCTTTTTCATGGGGGTTTGACAAAACTGCCTCTTGGATAGAGTGACATGGAGTGCAGGCCTAAGTACGACTATTACGTAGGAATTTTTTTGGCTTTGTCAGATGAGGCGTAATAGCTTTGAACTAAGAATGTTAATTGGAGCGAGCTGCTCGTCAATTCTACTCACCTTGGAAATAAAAAAAATGTGAGCTCCACGCCTCAGGGAGTTGGTGGAGTGGCAGGGGCCACACTTGGGCAAGACCACCAAAAAAAAAATTTGTTGAAGTTCTATTTTGCGCTTATATAGATTTTCTGCAGGAAGTACTTAAGATTGGAAGTGGTAGGGATTGAGATTAAGATAGACAATTAACAAATTATAACATTCAAAGGAAAACCTCAATAAATACAAGTTCACTTTTATATACAAGCATATATATCACTAAATAGAAGCGAGGACGTAATAATGGGTGAGTATATAGCAGAAGATGACTATGATTACTTATTCAAGGTGGTGTTGATAGGCTATTCAGGTGTTAGAAAATCGAATTTATTATCGAGATTCACTCGAAATGAGTTCAGTCTCGAATCAAATTCGACCATTGGGGTTGAGTTCGCCACTCGAAGCATCCAGATGATGATAAAGTAGTCAAATCCCAAATTTGGGACATGCCGACCAAGAACGGTATATATGCATATATTGTTTTTTTTTTTTTTTTTTTTTTTGTGAAATGAAATATGTGTATTTTGTGAATTGGGGTTATAGTAAGATATCTAGATCTAGGTAGCTAGCATTATGTTAATTTATATTCTAAAATTTAATTTGAATTAAATGCTTGGTTCTCTTTTAGTGAATCATACTTGTCTTTTTGTGTTTACTTATTGGGTTTTCAGATCTAGGATTTAAAATGACTTTTATCTTCTTGTACTTTTTGTTATTGATGTAGTTGTAAGTAGCGGTGGAGCCGGAGCCGGAGCCGGAGCTGGAGCTAGGGAAGTTGAGAATTCAATTTTCATCTCTGGTTTGTTTGCAATCTCCACATACTTCTTAGAAGGTTTTAGTTAGTAATTTCTTGAAAGGATTTAGTGATAGAGCAAAGTAGTATTTTGTCTATTGAGAAAAATATATTTAACAAAATTGTAATGATGTGATTATACGATATTTTCAAAATATGAAAATACGTTGGGAATAATTGTAGTTATATTATTTATAATTATTTTTGCTATATAATTTTTGCCCATCCAAATAAAATATCCTGACTCCTCCGCTGAGTGAGTCACTCCGCATTTTCTTCAAATGAACTGGCTCTTGCTCGGCTTACTCGAAACTTGAAAGCAAGCATGGCTTGGCTCATCGGTACTTTGAACACAAATTAAGGATATTTCGGAATCAACGAGAAAAATCCAAGTTATGCATAGGCCGCGGATGATCTCAGGATTTTTGACAAAAGTAAGAAAAATCCAAACTTATGCCTGGGCCTTGGATGATATCAGAATTTTTGAGGTGGATTAATCGACTTATTATATTCCTAAATATCTTTTTCAATTACATGATGTTGAATTCAATATTATCATGGAAAGCCACATATATGTATATGTTGGCCTCTAAATTTTTATAAAATTTCCAAGTCAGATTCTCTGTGGTAATAGTTTTTTTTTTTTTAAATAATTTAATAAATTTAATTTTCTGATAAAAATCTCATCAACATAAAATAAAACCTCTTTATAGTTATTCCGTTGAGACCAAACTAATTTTTGAACTATGAGGAGATTATATTAACTTAATAGAGGTGTAGTTACGAAAATTCTTATTTTGACTTGAGTATATTTATTGCAAATGGTTTAGAGGTAAAGTATGCACTATCTTAATATAATTAACTAATAGAGCATGTCAAACTCAAGGTATATACATTGAGAAAAGAGATGGACATAATTTTAAAAATCTAGTACATGTATCTATGTTGTGATGAAAACATACGAAGTTATGGTAAAAGTCTAAATTTTATATCTCTTTAGGTTTTTCAGATACATTGTATAATACAACCCATGCAATTTTCGACCAGTTGAAGTGATACATTTTCTTCTTCCTCTAGCAAATCAACGATGCCACCCAAAGTTGATACACGAACTCAAATGACCAAAAGTATTCGTGTTGAATTGTGCAATGTGAAATAATCAAACTCCATCTAGAAGCAAAAAGATCTTGTGAAGCGGTTAGATGATACTCATGGTCTTAAGGTATCACAATAAGCAATATATAAGACACTCAAAACGATCAATCGACTTGAAGAAGTATTATTGAACTCAACTACAAAACGTTCAAAGATGGTAAAGTGCCCAACAATGGAGTTTGCCCTCTATGATTGATTTGTATGTCATCAAGACTGAGCATGTCAATATGAGTGGTGAATTGCAAAAAGAGAAGGAAAATATTTTTCTATGGCAACTCTATCGAAGCTACCTCATTTGAATTTTCAAATGTGTGAGTATTGTGGTCCTCCTAACACTTGTGGGCTGGTGCTATTTGTGACATTTAGCCCGTGACTTATTATTTGGGCCTTTGCTGCCTAGGTGTCACTCACCTATTGGTAACTTAAGTGTTACCCGGATTGTATTAGTTTGATTTAATTGTGACCTTGATGGAGATCAACGGTTGGGATTGAACCTTGGTTGAGATATTTTCTGGGTTTGACTTTTGCCCTTATATTCACGTGGGCTTCCTTCTTTGTGGGGTCTTCTCTGGTCTTCTCGTCTTCTCTCTGTTTTGGGACTAGTCTCTGTCTCTTTGAAGAAGCTGGCTACTTCTTCTCCCCCCCTTAATATTCACTGAATATTGAGCCCCTTTCCTGAGTGACTCATGTAGAATACTCAGGCGTGAAATAGAGCTGGGTTGGGTTGGTGTTTCTCGAGGTCTTAAGGGTGATTCTTGGCTGCTATTGGGAGATCTCTTGATCGATGATCCAAGCCAAGTGAGGAGGGTTCTAAACCGGTTCTTGTGCTCTCTCTGGACGGAGATTTGCAAGGCATGGAGGCTGTTCCTGAGCCTAAACATTTCGGCCACTGAGGAAGGGAAGAAGCACAGTAAAAGGGAAGTAAAGTTCTAAGTTCTTATGCTTTCGATTTTTCAGTTTCTATGATTTCTGCTTTCTGTTGATTTCTTTATGCTATGGTATACGTTTGATTACATAGTGTAAGTTGATTTTATGAGCCTGTTGAACTCTGTTAATGTTGATTGAGCTGTTGAACATTGCTGTAAATTCTTAACAAAATGGATGGTAGGAAAAGTTAAAGCAGCAACATGCAGTTCGTTCCTTCCATCGTTTTGAGGAGAGTGGTTCAATTGATATGGAGAAAATTTAAGCTATTTTGCCACCAATTGGAAAGGAATTAGACAAATGGGTTTGGAATGACATTTACAATATGGATGAAACTCACTTATTTTATCGCATGCAGGCCAATAACTCTCTTGCAACAAAGTACTTGGAGGGTTGAAAGCAAAATAAAGAAAGAAAGGATTACAATTGTTATTTGTTGCAATGGTGATTGCTTTGTCAAACTTTTGCTTTGGATCATTGATAGGTTTCTTAATCCAAGACACTTTAAAAATGTTAATCATGGGAATCTCAACTGCAAGTATCATGTGAATTCTAATGCATGGGTTTCATCTTTGTTTTTTTATGGAACGACTTTAGTGGTTTGATAGCCGTTTGGATATAAATGTCTTGCTTATCATGAATAATTGTATCGCACATGGAAAAAAGGAGAATCTCCACCCACTTCACACAATTGTTTTGTTCCTACCCCCAAATAGCCTTTTCAAAATTCAATAGTACGATGTCGACATTATTTGAAATTTCAAAAGTTATTATCGTTTGATGAAGCATGTTTCATGTATTCTTGTTCTCGCATTCAAATAACACTATTTTCATATGAGATATTTATCAATCTTTGATGAATGTAGTAACACGATAATTCGAAAATATCTCTTGTTCATCTCTTCAGGGGTTTCATACATGTCAGAGTATGATTACGTCCAAAGAATAACGCGGTAGTTGTAGCACAGCTTTGGGGTGTCAATTCTACATGGAGATGGAAAATTACTCAAAGGATAAAAAAAATGAATTGTTCTCTCAAATGTATAGTCGAATGTGGTATTTGAATGAAATTAACATCAATGTCTTGAGATGGTAAAATTAAAATCAATGAATTTAAGAAGTGAAGGATCGGAATTCCATCGTTTGGATCGGATCATTCACATTAATTATTCATTTTTATAACTCAATTAGAGATTTTCATCTCAACACCCTAATCAGAGGATATGACGTTGCAAATCAATTTAATTCAATAGTAGTTCTAAAATCTAGACATCCTATAATGCATTCACACAACTTTATTGAAATCAGATTCAAAGCTTGACCATATACTTCAAGCATAAATCAGTAATTGAATCACACCAATAAAATAATTGA
>CAIGRT010171080.1:0-10662 GCA_903798405.1 Fraxinus platypoda | reverse complement strand
AGAGAGAGAGAGAGAGATAGTTTTTATTTTTTTTAATGTTTTAATAAGGATTTTGGACTAATTTTGCACTTTTTAAAAAAATTGGGAGTATGGCTGCAATTAATTCTTTAGTTTTTCTTGTCTCTTTGTTTTATTTGAATGGAGGGTAAAATGGTCAAAATATGGCGAAAATGACGTTCAGCGCACGAAAAATGATAGGTAAGGGTATAAATGCCAAGAAATAAAAGGTAGGGACGATTTCCAAAATCAACCCCAAAGGTAGAAACGTTTTGTGCTAATTAGCCTTAACACTGTTCCAGAACAACAAAACCCATCCAGATCCTTGCATGTTCAATTTTAGAGTTAATTCCCTAAATAGTTATAACAAAATTTGTTTAAAGTTCCCATGGGGTTATTGAGGCCTTGTCTGGGCCAGCTTTTTCAGTTGATTATTAGTGATTTTTCTACCGTTAAATGGTGCAACGGTACAAAAATCAAAAGAAGCTACTGACTTCTGTGTCACAATTGTCAGAGGAAAACGGATAGAAAATCAATTTTTAACTTTCAAAATCAGGACCAGACACCCTCTGAACTTAAAAACTGTCTCCATTAGTCACTTAACTTTGAAAATTGGTATCTCATCTATCACTACATAAACGACGATTGCAAAATTAGAAAAATTTGATAACATGTCTAACAATATGGCTAACGTGGCACACATTTGAAAACTATAAATTAGATTTTTACATAAATCATACTATAATTAGTTCGAAACTATAATAATTCAGCTCATAAAATTTGTGAAATTCAGATTTCGAAAAGTTCCACATTTGGATAAAATTATGCATTCAACAATCATTAAAAAAAAACTCAAATATGCATTGAACGATTTGTGAATAAAAAATGTCACAGATATGTAGAATCATACTTGACGTCATCAAATCCTTTCAATTTTGCAAGTATGGTTTACACAATGATCGAGAGGGTACCAATTTTCAAAGTTAAGTGACTAACAGATACAGTCTTCAAGTTCAGTGATCCAGTGGGAACTTTGAAAAAAGTTCAGTGGCCCCTCCAATTTTTTGAACTTAAGTTATGTTTCAACTTGAATAGGTGCCTAAAGGCCACGTGATTATTGTTAAAACTTTTCCAATTTTTTTAGGCAATATATAAGACGCCTTCTGACTTTTCAAAAATGAAAAGGAAACTCCATGAAAATGAAAAAATATGTTTATAAGTTTAGGCCCGGTTTGATAGCCTTTAAAATCAAAAAATAAAGTTTCGAATAATAAATTTTTTAAGAATGTGTGATCAAAATGTAAGGAAAATTTTTGAATTTACGTTCAGAATATTTTATTATGTGATTAAAAATAAATATGTAAAAAAAAAAATTGAATAATGATTGTCAAACAGGGAATTAATTGAAAATCAATGTGACTTCATTTAAAATGATGTCTCATCTTTCCTAGTATTATTATCTAAAAATTCTATAATTATCGAGATTATACCTTCATAAATTACGACTTCAAATTCTGGGAAAAGAAAATTACATACAAAAAGAAAAACGCTTAATTTCATTAAGATACCTTCTCAAAATTTAAAATTCTTTTGGAAATTTGACTTTCTTGATTGATAATTAACGGTTCATTAGTCTTTTTTTAATGATAGTGTTCTTAATGCAACGTAACACATTTCCACTTATGCTCTCTTTGAAAAAGCATTCTGTAGTGTCCAAGAATTGTTGATCAAGTGTATATATATACTGTGTCGTATACTACCTAGATTTTGGAAATTATAAGAAACCGTACAAATAAATTAAAATGGAAAATAGAACACGCCCAAAAAAATAAAAATACTGATATTTCCACACGTAGATTACGGTTGTGCGGCATGTATATAATAGATTATATAATGATTTACATACACATGATGCGGTGAGATGTGATTGGATCAAAATTTCTTCAACCAAATAAAAAAAGTAAATTCTCCACTCTTTTTGACACCTCATATGTATGTAAACCATTATATAACTCTATTATATACAAGTAGCATTGTTCGATAGATTATGATGACATTATATACAAGAAGCATTGTTCGGTAGATTCATCATAATCGTCTCATATTTGGAAAATAAATTAAATATCACAAAGACCTCTCGAAACTTATATTTTGTAAATTTTTTTAATCATTTTTGGATATGTCCAACGACGACTTGGATCCTTACCCCACATGGATCCTAAACAAATTTTTCCGAACTAAAAATAAGAAGGGAAGACTGCATATGGCAATCAGTATCAATGACTGACCTGAAAAGAAGCTCTATCCTTCTCTTCTAATATAGAAGCTTGAATGGTCAGTCATTGGTGTGTGAGACCCAGAAATGTAATCATTTCGCAGCTTTCCGTCCACTTTCTTGTCTAGAGGGCTACCAGCCTTCCTCTTACGATTGGCTAACCTTGGTGACTGATATCACCT
Organism: Fraxinus platypoda; assembly: GCA_903798405.1. Lineage (NCBI taxonomy): Eukaryota > Viridiplantae > Streptophyta > Magnoliopsida > Lamiales > Oleaceae > Fraxinus > Fraxinus platypoda. The sequence goes on along the minus strand of CAIGRT010171080.1, from coordinate 8,208 downwards.
GAAATGGTTCGACTTCCCCTTCTTCTACAGTGTGAAAATCATCCGCATGCCCATCTCCAGATGGGTGATGAGAGTTCTCATGCTCTGACTGATTTGTAGGCTTGGACCAGTTCTTTTTGTTTTCTCGCTTAATCTTGTCACTCTCAACAGGCAATTCGACATCCTCCAGTTCTCTCTCAAGCTCGTCCATAGGGTCTGTTTTACGATTTATGTCTCCACGGGCTTTCCTCCGTTCCAGAGCTGCTTTAACCTTCTCTTTGTCAATCTTTTTTATAGCATTTTGAGGTGATTGGGCAACTGTACCGACCTTGTGGGCCAAATTTCTGCTACTGTATTTATCCTTCAGTTCCACTGCATCCCTTGTTTCAAATCCCCCAAAACTCCTGTCTCGATCTTCATCACATGTTCATCAGACCCAAACCTAGATTTATTCTGGCTCTCCTCCAAGTTCACCTTATCAGGCAATCGTTCTCGTTGATGGTGTTGGGAGTCATTAATACCATCATCTCCCTTGTGATCTGGAATGCTTCTCTTTTCAATGTTCCCATAGTCATTGTCTCGAGTCTGGGTGGTTCTTGGCAGCCCATCATGATCATCAGCATGTGAAGCCTTTGAAGTAGTCACTACACCATGAGAATTACTGTGACTAGTGATGTGCTCTTCATTCACAGAAGCTTTTAGTGGAGGTCGTTGATTGCCTCCAGTGCTCCCTTCCGCTTCACTAGCCTGAGAAGGAGGCACTCTATTTTGTTCATACAATTCTAGCATCTGATTGCTGACCTCTGCAAGGAATAAAGTCTCTGGTCAAAAAGGAAATCTCTCTAATAAACTCAGAATTGAATGTGCAATGAAATTATAGCATTCCTATTGAATACATCATCCCTCGACTTCCCTAGTTTCAATGAGAAATCAAATTTAATTCAAAACACAATCTTTTTTTTAAAAATAAAAAATAAAAAAAATCCCACATTCTAGTTAGGTGAGACTGAAATCACAAAAACATGATACTGATACTAAGACCACAACCCTCATCTGTACACTGCTGTCAAAGGAAGTCTAAACACAGACCCTCCAATTGGCTTGGAGTGACGTCAAACTCCTGCCACCAAACCTTCTCACCATCAGAAGGGAGCTTTACTTTGAGGAATTTGGCAGCAAGAAAAATAGCACCTGCTGCAATGTGGTGGGGCCTAAACTGCAAGCATAGAGAAGTCCGAAGCCTGCATGCCGCTTTCCCCGTGTCAAAAAGAGAAGAGGAAAAATGGCCCAAGGATCGGCACTATATGAGAACTATAACAAGCAAATATACCATACCCATCGTTAACAAAGTTCCATGCAACTTGAGCTAGGGCATTTTGAGCAACCTTGAATTTTTTTATTGCCTCGACAAGGGGTTTATACGGATGGAGTACATTGAGATCAAAAGCTAGAGTTCCAAGAACAACCCTCTCTCCCAGTAAAATAAGTTCTTTTTGTTGTTCATATACCTCCTGCAAGGGATACAACAATATCAAATACCTGTAGACAGTACAAACACTACAAACATTCCATGAAGATCAAGCTCAAGTAGTAGTAACCCCAGAAAGAGAAAATCAATAGTAAATAGCATTCCAGATCGAAATAGATGATATTGTTATGTACATAGAAAATCAGAATACACTAACTTGTCACAGTACAATTTTCTTTAGTAATAGGCCTCTAAGAAATAGAAAAGGTCAAACTCATGAGAAATAAAGGAACCAGACCCGGTAGTAGTAAAGCCAATATCAGAGATAATGAGTACAACAACAAAGAACACACCTTTTGCTTGATCCTTCGCACAGCTGCAGGATCCTTCTTATGAATGATTTCATACGAGACTAGTATGACATCTTTCAGAGGTCGAGGAGTTTCTTCAACTTTGCCAGCGAGGAACATACATACTGTGGCAATCGTCTGCAAAAAGAGCACAAGAAATCACGCACAAACTATCAATTTTGTTTACAGAAATGTCACTGGGAAATTAAGGCTAAAGCGAAGTCTTAAAGTGTATATACATAATACTAGCAATATGCCAAAAATTATTGAAAATAAGGGTGGGTCAGATTGTCGTCGAGACTAGCAATATGCCCTAGGCTAAGCAAGCTGATTTTAAAATGAAGAAGAGGCATAACAACAGGAGAAAATAATAGAAGACAGTTTAAAAGAATGGTGAGAAAGAAAAAGAGAAAGAAAGACAAGCACAAAGTTTTTAAGTTGCAAACTGCAGCTTAGTGTTCCACTAGCCTAAAAGTATTAAATCAAAATTTCTATTTTGATACAAAGTTATTCTAACATTATTTTCTTTCATTTGATTTATTGACATATAAAGTTCTTAATAGTAGCCTTATGATATTTCAGATCTTAAAACTGGAAGGAAAAAAAGGAGAAATAAGCCATCAATGAATCAACAACTCAACAAAATTAAAATTATGATTCTTGTGTAATGATTTTAAAACTGCTAATTTGAGTACATGTTCTTAATCATCCCATATCATTTTCATACATTTTTTTTTTTTTGATAACCGTGGATGTCCGGGAGCTTGCGCGCACCTCGACTAATCCCACGAGGCCCTGAAGTTTACGGCCGAATACTCACCTCAGTGGCCTTGAGAAAACTCTAACTGGTGACCATTGGGGAGCAAACCCAAGGCCTGATCAATTGAGCAACCCCTCAAGGTTCCATATCATTTTCACACATATTTTAAATATAGCACACACAATACCTTCATCAAATAATTACCCACAAAACTTAAATAAAAAATTTGTTCTCTGTGCTCAAAATATACAAAACTAGTAGAGAGAGAATCCTGAGTCGTGATTTTTTAATGGAAGTAGAAGGCAAGGAAATGTAAAAGAAAAACTGAGAAACAAAACAAGAAGACTTGGTAAGTAGAAGAACTGCAGTGCTGTGTTGCAACTGTAGCTGGTGAGTTTCTACTGTTAAATGAACAGTGTACACAGACCCCAATACATACATAGTAGGTTTTATTCGAGCCCTTTTATTTTCATAATTCATCTCTTAACAAGTCAATCAGATGTAAGTTATTTATAGATTTGTTGGGTACTTTCCTTGTTCTTCTCCTCTTGTTTCTGGTGGAGCATTAATGTGATGTTCATATGTTTTTGAATACTTCCTATTGAAACCAATTATCTTCGGGGAACAAAACAATGGTAAGAGAAGATGTAGAACAACATGAAAACACAAGTGGAAGTGCAGATAATCATACTAGAAAAAGATGCAAATGAGCTTTAGGAGTGGTTGGACCATTGAAAACAAATGTAGCATACAAGGAAAATGGAGTAACTTTTGATCCAGGAGGATTTACACAGCTAGGATTACACTATATATGATGTTAATTCACACTTTTGAGCAGTTGTTGTCTTCTGATAAATAAAATTGATAATCCATTTATGCAGGTTTCCCTTGAGTTGAAGATGCAGTTCTCTCAATTCAATTCTTTCACTTCTCTGAGAGAGACAGGAACATATCAATCCCAAATTACTCCAGAAAATCAAAGCCACGATCTACATATGGTCTACTGATGGGAATCTAGAAGATAAATTATATGTAAAACTTCTCAAATCAGATACGTAATTAGGGTTTTATATTCTCTAGTATTTTAATTGTTGTTTATTACCTAAATTTGATAGATTCTCTAGTATTTTGTTAAATTTTTCCTCCTTATATTAGACTAGTTTAAACCCTATATAGAGTATCTCATGCATAGTAATATTTACACTTTAATATTGAATAAAAACTTATATTTCATCCCTCTAAATTCACTCTACATTCTCTCCCTTTATTCTCTTTCTACTCTCCCCTTTATCCTTTTCTCAATCTTGTTCTTGTTCGTTGCATCCTAAGTCATCTACATTCCAGAAAATATTTGAGAGAACAGAATGTTGCACTGGACCTCAATCTCATATTGGGTTTTCAGTTCCGTTGAAAGCACGCCAAGCAAGTATGAATATGCACGGATAGTATAAATGCAACTATTGTTATTTTTCATTTTAGAAAATATAAGTACCACATCCATCTAACGGCAACACCTCCATAAATCTACGATGCACTCAGAATGAAATCAACCTGGATAGGAATGTGACTTGACAGAACCTCAACAAGAAGGAAAGGGATCTAGTATCACACATTAAAATGAACATGAAGATTTTTCTCAGTTTAGATATAACACCAAGATTACACCATATGCCCATGCATAACATTATACCTGAAAATTTTTGCAAAGATCTCCTTGAAAGAAAAGAGTCAGATCATCTTCAGAAAACACCTTAGGGTTTCTATCTTAAAAAAACTGCCGAAGCAACTCAGCCAGTAATAGGGGAAAACAAGGCCCATTTAGAGTGTGTTTGACTTGCTTTATTTTCCATTTTCCACCCAAATTCCTACTTTTGGAGTGTTTAATTGACAATTTTTGCATGAAAAATATTTTTCAACTTTTGGTCATGTGACCATATTTTCCTCGATAACAAAGAAAACATTTTCTTTAGGAAGAGGTAGTTTTTATTTTCCAGGTAATTCACCCTCTATTTCTCTCTCATCTATCCCCTATCTCTCATTTACCCACTAATAAAAAATGAACAAGTATAATATTTTTTAAGTTGAAAACTAAATTAATCAATCACATTTAATTAATAATTTCCAAACAAATAAGTTCTAGCAATTGAAATGTCTAGAATCTATTTTCTTTTCATGCAAATTCCATACCCACAATCAAACACACCCTTAGGAAAGTTCATGATGATTAAAAACAAAACAAATTGTTTTCCTGGTTTTATTGCACAAACTACAAAACAAAAAAATAATAAATAGTAAAAAATAAATATTGCTGGCTAATTGTTTCATTCTCAATAGCTCCTGCAATTTCCCAAAACTTATGGTGGTCTGCAAGTTATTTGGAAATCATGACAAACTGGATAATGAGTATTTCTTTGAAATTCCAGACGGGTCATAACCTGGTTTGCATAATTCGTACAGGTAGGATAGCTCTCCAGCTAACTCGTGCAGACCAGCAGCGTGCTGTAGTCAGTTGGAGGGGTATGAGTTGTGTCCTTACTCGATTCCATCTTAGTTAGAAGAGACTCCAATCAGGTTGCAAATTTTCTAGAAGAGTCGAGGATGTTAGAATTATGGAGGAGAAGAAACGTTAAGGTTTATCAGGAACAAAGCTCGTCTTCCAAAATAGAATGGGATTTTTGTGAAGTTGATCATTACGAGTGTTATTACGTATTTGATAGGGAGGCTCACTGGCAAATAGAATGTGATTCCTTGTTTACTACGAATCTGTGAAATGACCATCCATAAAATTCTTCAACAAGCTCTAGAGGAGACAGTTGAAGATGAAAATTAGTGGAATATAAGGATATGTGATCAAGGAGTCTCAACCAGAGAAAGAAGCAGTGAATGAACAGGAAATAAGGCGGCGATGATGGAGACCTGGCATTGATGGAGAAGTTATCAGTAACTATAAAAGCAGAGAAATAGAAAAGCAAAAGGAAAAAAAAAAAAAAAAAAGGCGAAATGGGGGAAAGAAAGAGCAGCGGCTGGAGTGGGAAGTAAGGGTTTCAATGAGTTTAGTGGAATATTAGGATGTGATCAAGGAGTCTCAACCAGAGACAGAAAGAAGTTGGCGAGGGCAGAGACCTGACATTGATGGAGAAGTTATCAGTAATTAAAAAAAAAACTGAGAATTGCAAATGGAAAAGGAGGAAAAAAAGGAAACAAGGCGAAAAGGGGAAAAGAAAAAGAAGTGGTCTGAGTGGGAAGTAGGGTTTCGTTGAGTTTATATCCATATTTCGTCTTTCTTGGGGTCAAATTTGTTTAGGAGAGTGAAAAGGATAAGGGAACAGTCAGAAAACCAAAGGCATAGTTGCCAGCTTTAGTTTCCTACCAAAATCAGAAAGCAAGAAATTTTAAGTTAGATTTTAGTTAGATGACAAAAATATCCTACTTACTAGATTGGGTGCTTGCAACTACAATAATGCTACGTAATCATCGAGTCTACATCAGCATCAGACTATAAGATTTATTAGCTATTGATGAAATAGATATGAAGTGAAAGAAAACACTAACCCTCCTATCATTTTTTGCATGGGACTGAAGATGGAAGAAACGATGACAAAAGATTATTGCTGTAGCAATGGTTACCTGAGGCCTGCATCATAAAGCATCCAGCATTGTACTGAGGAAAAAAAATTGTATAGCTTTGATATAGTTAAGGGAAAAACTAGAGTGCAGCAAAATATTACTAAAGCGATGTTGAAGGATGGATGAATACATATTGACATCATATTTTGATGGAGCTTGATATGTTAGATATACAAAATTCTGAACATACCCACATGCTTGTTTTACAATGACTGATACAGCATAAATTTACATACTGTCCCTTAACTTTCTTATATTTTGGATCAACTTATACAGCATAAATTCACAGGCTATCAACCTCGTTGGATCCAATTATCATCCACATTAAAATTCTTATGTACATGATGATGTGTGTCGTGCAGATTTTAAACATCGAGTATTTCTCAACATGTCTCTAGCATGGAAGGTCCCTCATTTCTCAGCATAATAGGAAGTAAACCAAAACTGCAAGATATAATAAAAGTGAATTCTAAAGCTGCTACAGATCAAAATAATAACAGAAATTGCAGTTCAGAAATCGACATGCAAAACAATGCAAAATATTGCACTCATACAAGAGACGGAAAAAATGAAACAAATCATATACCATCCAAGCAAGAAGGCTTACACTTTCAGCCTCATGCCTATGTCTTGTAAAAATGTACAGTATGACTTGCGTAAGTAAGTCTCTTTCTTCAAATCAATGCCATCATGTCTAGAAGGAGAGTTTTCTTCAATTTCCTTCCAAGAGAAATACCAGCGGTCACCACCTTCTTGTGGCTTGTCCTCACAAATCCTATGATTTACGTCATGGACTCCATGACAAGAAGGCTCACCAGACAACAAACCAGCCATTTCTAACTCCTTTGTCACACAAAAAGTTATCGACGATTGATAAACAAGATCACTCGAGGTAAAAAAATATGTTCACACATCATCCATCAACATCCTGACAGCAAACTAACAAAAAAAGCAAAAATCAATACATTAAACAATCTCACATGAAATAAAGGAAAAACGTAAGACATGAACAAACGGAAGGAAACGTGAATCCTTCACAAGTAAGAATATAAGGCATTCAAAAATTCAAATTTATTCATCAAGTGAATAACATACATATTCAATTTCATTCACAAATACATCCAACAAAGTTGTGACAACAAATTTCAAATTAAGACCTTTCACATTTCAAGCCCTGTCATATCTGGCAGGTTTTTTTCTCTCTTTAAACACTAAACATTTGAATTACAAGAAGAAATGAGAAGTCTGAATAAATCAGTATCCTAAAAATAATTAGCAAGAGAGAGTTGTTGCTTAGAAGTGAAATTGCCCAAATAATTGGAATAGTGAGATAAATGATAAGTTTGACAACCATTTATCCTATCACTGCCCTATATCCACAACCAATTGACTGTAACAGCACAATTATCTCAAGGTGGCATTCTTTATTTCTCCAAAAACAACGATTTCCTTATCCCGAGGACTTTGCCACCTTCCTTTTCCAGTCAATTCCTACATATGAAGCACCAACTCGCTCCCGTGCAGGTGAGTCGGTGTCCGATGTGTGTTGGACAGGACACGACTACGACACGCTGCCGACAAGTTATCGGAACATCAGATGACATGTCACCCTTTTTTTGTTTTCTGCTGCTGGGCATGCCGAGACTCAGGGAAAAGGTTGCCAACACGCCAGAGTGAAGAGAAAGAACCACAAAAATTACTGAAAAAGAAAAACTGACCTTCTATCTAAATATATCAATGATAGTCGGACGTAAGAAGCACAATAATGATATATTTCTTCATCTTCTCCCTTCCCACAATTTTTTTCTTCAAAGGCACTTTCATTTCGGCCTGTGATCGGTTTCTCTCTCCTCAAACAGCCTAAAGCAAACCCTAGTGGCTAGTTCTTAGACTTTTGTATTTCTTCTTCTTTTTTTGTGAAGACTAGTTACCGAAACACTCCAACCTCGCCAGCTTGCCTTTTATGATTTGAGCTGCACACTTTTACAGCATGTTTTAAAATAGGATTAATCTACTTGTACATT
>CAIGRT010171062.1:0-13857 GCA_903798405.1 Fraxinus platypoda | reverse complement strand
ACAAAATACAATCAGTTTTCTATTTTGGTATCAGAGCCACAGGAAATGGCTAACATCGGCACAGCGAATCAATCCGGTCCAACTGAACCAAGCGGGATGCCATTAGCTCCAGCTGCTGTGAATCAAATTCTATCAATTGGAATCAACCTGAATCAGACTCCATCTGTGAAGCTCGGCCTCAACAATTATCTGCTATGGAAGAATATGATAATGCTCATAGTTAAAGGACACAACCTTGATGACTTTCTGCTGGGGACAAGAGAGTGTCCACCAGAATTCCTGGCAACACAAACTGTTGTTGGACAAGGAGAAGCCGTTGAAATGACTTAGAATCCAGAATATAATAGATGGATTTCAACTGACCAACTGCTGATGGGATGGTTATACTCAGCTATGACACCAGAAATTGCCATGAGAGTTATGGGATGTAATAGCTCGAGCAAATTGTGGACTGCAATAGAAGAAAGCTATGGAGTTTTAAACAAATCCAGAGTGGTATTCCTTATTGGAGAGCTGCAAAGAATGAAAAAGGATCCATGTCTATGGATCAGTACCTGATAAGTGTTAAACAACTGGCTGATAACTTGGAGATAGATGGAAAGATTATTAGCCATGCTGATCTTGTGACCCAAGTTTTGTGAGGATTAGATGAGGAATATACATCTATAGTTGTACAGGTGAATAGCCGTGATGACATATCTTGGTATGAGTTATCTTCTGTGTTAATGACATTTGAAAGTAGGCTTGAGTATCTAAACCAAGTGAGAAACAACTTTTCATCGATGAATGTTAGCCAGTCAAGTATGCAGTTGGCACAGAGATCTGGTTCCGGAAATGGCAGAAACTTTAGAGTTTTCAACAACATCGGGTCACAAAACTTCAGAGGCAGAATGAGAGGCAGAGGCAGAGGCAGAGTTGGAAGCAAAATGAAAGTAGAAGTGCTTGCCAAATCTGTGCCCTAAACAATCATTCTGCAAGTTTGTGCTACAATAGGTATGACGATAGATATATGGTCAGTAAACTAGGCAATCAAAGCAACCAAAACAGCAGTGCAGCACCATCTGCATATGTGGCTTCACCCAGAATACTTGAAGATCCAATGTGGTTTGCAGACTCAGGCTCCAGCAACCACGTAACCTCTGATAAAGGTAAGCTACATAATGTTAAAAGATATAAGGTAATGAGAGATTGATAGTAGGTGATGGTACATCATTGCATATTTCACATATTGGAAATAGGGATATTCTTACAAAAGATAAACATCTTACCTTGCATAAGCTATTACATGTGCCTTTAATTAAAAAGAACCTAATCAGTGTTTCACAGCTCACAAATGATAATAATGTTTACATAGAATTCTTTCCTGATTTTTGTGTTGTGAAGGACCTGCAAACGAAGAGGACACTGCTGCAAGGAACGCTTAAGGATGGGCTGTATCAGTTGAGGCTGCCAAGTGTTAAATCTGAACCAAGTGTTTTAAAGTCAAGCCTTCAAATAATTCTAACTCCCTCACTGTGAGAACTAAGTCAACCAATAGTGCCAAAATGTCTACATCAAAACTTGATATTTGGCATAAGAAGCTAGGTCACCCTTCAAATCTTATGTTGAATCAAGTTCTAAAGTCATGTAATAAAGTTACTAGTGTCAATGAAATCCCAAACTTTTGTGAATCTTGTAAACTTGGAAAATCTCATGCACTACCATTCAGTCTATCCTCATCACATGCTTTAAAACCTCTAGACCTTATACATACTGATGTCTGGGGGCCGACACCACTAAATTCCACTTCAGGGTTTAAGTATTACATAATTTTTGTTGATGACTATAGTAGGTTTTCTTGGATATACCCCATGAAGCACAAATCTGAAGCATTAAATATCTTCATTCATTTCAAAAGGCTAGTAGAAAACAAGCTACAAACCAGAATTAAAGCACTTCAATTTGACTGGGGAGGAGAGTATAGAAATTTTGACAAAATAGCATCTGAATTTGGCATTGAACTCAGGCATTCATGCCCTTATACTTCTGTACAAAATGGGAGGGCTGAGAGAAAACATAGGCATGTTACTGAAACAGGTTTAACCATCCTTGCCCAAGCTGAATGCCTCTATATTATTGGTGGGAGTCCTTTAAGGCAGCAACATACTTAATCAATAGACTCCCCACTCATGTACTCAATCATAAGTCGCATTTTCAAGCCCTATTTAACAAAGATTTTGATTATAAAACACTGAAAACGTTTGGCTGCACCTGCTATCCATGTCTGAGACCATATCAAAAATACAAATTTGACTTCCACTCACAAAAATGTGTCTTTCTTGGCTATGGGGATTCAACAAAAGGTTATAAGTGCTTAAACTCAAATGGTAGAATTTATGTGTCTAGATATGTGATTTTCAATGAACTAGAATTCCCCTTCAAAACTGGATTCCTAAACAAAAGAATCAAGCCAACAACCTCAGAACCTCACTTCAGTTTTCTTCCTTTCATCAGTCATAAAAATCCTCAAAGCCTTACTGATACACCACGTTCTGAAGCAACACTTGCTGCAGGTGCCTCAGATTAAGAAGTCGAAATAGAAGGAAAAAGTGAAATAAATGCAAATAACAATGATGTTGAGATAAATCAGGATTAACAAACTGAGTATGAGGAGGTCACAAATCTAATAGAAGAACCTGATATTGGAGCTGAGACATATACTCAGGTTGAAGCAAGCAATCAGAATTTAGGACACCAGATGATTACCAGAAGCAAAGCTGGAATTTTTAAACCAAAGGTCTATATGAATCAGGTTGGAGAAAGAACTGAAGAAACTGAGCCTGTACCTCTGACTGAGGCACTGCAGAATGATAACTGGAGAAAGGCTATGGAGGAGAATATAATGCTCTGGTAAGGAATGAAACATGAACCTTGGTACCACCTGAAGCAGGAATGAAGATAATTGGAAATAAATGGGTGTTTAGGCTCAAGTTTGATACGGATGGCATAGTGCAAAGGCACAAGGCAAGGTTAGTTGCCAAGGGTTTCCTTTAGATAACTGGAGTAGATTTTGGAGAGACATTCAGCCCTGTAGTGAAGGCATCAACACTGAAAATTATATTGACACTTGTTGTGACCAAAGATTGGGAAATCGGACAAATAGATGTGAACAATGCCTTCCTAAATGGCAAGCTAAATGAAGTGGTGTACATGAATCAGCCACAGGGATTCATAAACGCTGAAAATCCTAACTTTGTGTGCAAATTGGATAAAGCCTTGTATGGACTACGACAGGCACCAAGGGCTTGGCATGAGAAGCTAAGGAACACTCTACTGGGATGGAACTTCAAGCAATCGAAAGCTGATAGCTCATTGTTCTTCTTCGAAAGTGAAAAGGAGATAGTATTTGCACTTGTCTATGTAGATGATATTGTGATAACTGGGAACAATGGACAGAGGTTGTAGAATTTTATCAATGATCTGAATACCTGTTTTGCTCTGAAAGATATGGGGAGTCTTAGTCAGTTCCTCGGAATACAAGTATATAGAGACAAGACTGGACTGTATTTGACTCAAACCAGGTATGCTTTAGATCTGCTGAAAAGGTTTGGCTATGAACACCTAAAGCCAAGTTTGACACCAATAGTGGCAGGCAAGCTAATCTCTAAGTCTGAAGGGAAAGCAATGGAAGACACTACCTTATATAGAAGTGCAATTGGTGGTCTCCAGTATCTCACTCAAACAAGGCCAGACATTACCTACTGTGTTAACAGACTGAGTCAATTTCTTCAAGCTCCAACTGATGTTCATTGGAAAATGCTAAAAAGGGTGTTCGGATATCTGAAGAGAACTCTAAATCACGGGGATCGCCATAACTAGAAGTGACAACCTTGACATATTGGCATATGCAGACTCTGATTGGGCGTCCTGCCCGGATGATAGAAGGTCAACTGCAGGATATTGTGTCTATTTTGAAGAAAACTTAGTTTCCTGGTGCTCCAAGAAGCAACACGTCGTGGCTAGATCAAACACAGAGGCTGAATATAGGGCGTTAGCTCACAGTGCATCAGAAATTGCTTGGATTCAATCTTTACTAAATGAATTAAAAATATCTCAGCTGTGTGTTCCTAAGATCTGGTATGACAATCTCAGTGCAAGAGCATTGGCATCTAATCCAGTTTACCACGCGCGGACTAAGCATATTGAATTCGATGTACATTTCGTCAGGGATAAGGTTCTAGACGGAGAACTTGAAATTCATTACATACCATAGTCCGATCAAATAGCAGATCTTCTAACAAAGCCCCTAACTCACTCAAGATTCCTCTTTCTAAGGGACAAGCTTGGAGTAGTCAAGACACATTCCACCTTGAAGGGGGGTGTTGGAATATTGCTACCTACCTGAACCGTAAAACATAATTCATCATGCAGCACTTTGCATCTCCTAAATTCAAGGAAAGATGCTCAATTCAGTTAGGCCACCTGGCAAACAAATTCTAGAATCATCTTGTATTGTTATTCACGTTACATTGCTATATATAGAGCTGAATTGCAGCTGAATGTAATCAATTCAATTTACAAAATACAATCAGTTTTCTATTTAATTTCAATTGAAATGACTGATAGAGGAAAAATATACTTTAACAATTAATTTGAAATTTCTTTCTAACTCAAGTGACTGGATGAAATTAACTCGTTTTTTAAACTTCAGGAAAGAATGGAAAGGAATAGCATTAAGAAATATTACATTCTTAGAGAGAAAGGACTTTTTGGGGCTTGGGGTGGGTGGTTATAGTGTTGGCACTGTCCAATAAATACAAAGAGGGGGCATTTAGCATATAATTGAATTTGCTAAATGTATGTAGGGGGAAGTGTGTCTGTGTGCAGAAGGGTCAGAGGGACAACCCGAAATAAATGCTACTTTACGTTTTGTCATTTGGCTTCGTAAGACGTGCGTGTACCCCCCCCCCCCCACATCAAGTTTGATAATTTGATTGATATCATTTGATGTGATAGGCATAATGAAGATTGATTTTAAGAATAATCCCTAGTGAATTTTGTTACATGTACATCAAGAATTAAATCAATGGTTACATAATGTACAAGTGACATTATGTAATTGGTCGGTGAAAATTAAACAATTTTAATTAACCAATTACATAATGTCAATTGTACATTATGTAACTATTGATGTAATATTTAATGTACAAGTAGAATAATATCTCATTCAAATCAATGAATAATTTTTGTAAACATAGAAATGTGTCAAACTTGATATACAAAAACAACGTACAAGTAGATTAATTCGTACGTCTGCCTACACCAATGTGTTGTACTCACTGCAATGTTTCTAGTTTATTTTGCCCATCCTTCATTTTAAAAAAAATTAGATTTTCATTGAATTTTAATAAAATTTGATGGAATGTGTGATTGAAAAGTTGTGAATTTCATAAAATATGTTGTTAAAATTAATTGTTGAATTTGACTTAGATTTTAATAAACCATTTCAGTTGAACTAAACATGTCTTTATATAAAGAATAATGTTATTTAACCTCATTGATACTAACATTAGTTTAGATGGTATTATGTGATCTAGATTGATGCTTTAATAATAATGATGTTAGATAACATTAATCTTATATAAAACTAGATGGTTAAAGACACGTGGTTTGACTCGATAAAAATAAAAAATAAAAAAAAAACTGAAAATATTGGATAAAAGTTGGATCACAACTGTTTGGAGCTAGTGAGGACAAAATAGGGTAGAGACGAGGAGTGCAATAGGGATTGCCAAGGTGTTTCCACAATATTGGAGTCTGAGGGGTTCGGTTTTGTACGGGTAGAGGGGAAAATGGGAAAATCAACTCTACAAAGTCGACATTTTTATATTAGTAGGGTCATAATGTGGTAGGTGTCTCTTACAGGAATAATCAAGAAAGACACGGGACACTAGTGGTTCAAGTTTTTGTTTGGTGTAACGTTTTAACTATAGATAACATATATACACCTGAACGACAAGAGTTTGACATATTTTTGGACTTGGCTTAAGATGATTTCGAGGGAAAATTCAAGATGGACCACGAATGAACGTGCAATTTATAAGTTATACTGCTCTCGATCGTGAATGTGTGGCTCCAAAACTGAAATAAGTGAGTTGCACGTTGAAGGAGACAAGTTTGGTTTCAAAATTGTATTGGTGGCACCCTTCAAAAAGACTATTATGTTGAGGGGTGTGTGGCGAGGTATGGTGGAAAATGTAATGTTGTGGAAATAAACGGGATGAGAGATTGATATTCGTACCATTATAAATATATATCACTACAAAAAAATAACGAAATCACGACAATAAAATGTTGTCACATAATTAGAGATTTTGTTGCGAAAATAATTTTGCAACACAATATGTTCGTTATTGGCATTGTCGCGTTATATGAGTCACTGAATGTATTCATTTGACAACCTTTTAGCCATTAAGCGCATTAAAAAAGTCGCAACATTATTTGTTTGATGCAAAATATACGAAACGGCAGCAAAATATTTGTCGACATATGTTGTCATTGCAATCCATGTATGTAGCAAAAAGGACGACAAGTCAATTTATCGCAATGATTATTTCCTTAAAGTTTTTATAAGAATAATGTTTGTTGCAAATATTAACTTAATTGAATAATGTATACATAGAGTTTGCCACATAATCATTTGTGCAATATGTATAGTTATTGTCTAATTTATTTCGTAATTATTTATACACGTCTAAATTGTTACTCAAATTATTTTGTGACAATGGATATTAGTTCATGCAACATGTTGTGTTTGTAGTTGAATATATTCGGCAATGCAGAGACTTTGTCGCTTTAACAATGTATAGTTGCTGTCTAATTTATTTTACTTTATTGATTTACTTTGTTTACGTAATAAAATGTATGCTTCACTGTACATTTATTCAAATATAGATAATTCCAAAATATATAAAAATAAATCATATTATTTCAACCAAATAGATAAAAACCAAGGTATTATTCACACATACTTGGTTGCCTCCAAAACCAAAACAAACGCAAAATAAAGTATACTACTAGTAGTTTCATGGTAGAACTACTTAGGATAGTTCACGAAACCTCACCCGAAGAAAATAGATCTAGAAAGACAGGAAAAATAATAAATAATTTACAAGGCAATCAAATAACATTCTTGACACCAAAATATGCTTTCATCTCACCCGCAATTTGTTCTTTGGTTAAATGAGGATTCTGATAATACTACACCAGATAGGACTCTTGTTCCATATCATGATCACCACCAGTATCAAAGCAATCCCCTTCAAGAACAACTAGATTTGCAAGGGCCCTTGCAAAGTAACTCAGGAGAGAATCTCTACAGGTTGCAGTATCCAACGAAATTTTTGCTTCCATTACAATATATAAATAATATAAACCACAATGACTCGTACTGAAGGTACCATAATCACAAACACAGAACTACATGGGATGTCATCTTAAACCCAAATGAATCATCTTTGTCCTTTGCATTATGTGAACCAATTTCTTCTACTATCTGCTTGATCTTGTTGACTGGTCAAATAAGGTAACATAAACAAAATAATCATTAGGCGTCATAATGAAATTAATTTTTTAATAATTAACCTTATGTCAATAAAATTTCTTGGATGTGTAATTGAAAAATGTCAATAAAATTATCGTAATACAAAACCTTCAATTTTAGATAAGTTTCTAACCTGAAACTTTGAAGGGTTCAATTTATTATTGTGAAATGGAAGAAGAACATAATCCTGCGCTTTATACATGTGGCCATTAATGTAGCAAGGCTGATAATAGGTTTTCTTATCCACAACTTTCATTATCACCAACCCAATTCCTAGAACAAGTTATGGAAAAACTTCCAGGAGAGTGCCTGATTCGTAAATCACATATTGTCTCTTGGACCTTGCTTTTGATAACATAAAGAAGTTATTCCACTTGATAAGCAATGTTTGTAGATAATATTCAAATTTTGAAAACATTAGACCCTTTTACATCACAAAACACTTTGTTACAAGGAATATAAGTTTGCCGCCAAAAGTTTCCCACCAAAAAAATATTGTCACCTTGCTTCCATCATGTTTTAGACAATGGTTTTTAGTATTTGTCGTCCCTTTTGATATATACGATAATTTTTATGTCGCCTTATATTTTTTGTACTTATTTTATCACCACAATATTTCAAAAAAAGCTAAACACAATAGTCATTGTTGCGAAAACCTAACGACAAAATGTGCAATTGAGGCCTTTTGCGAACTGTATTGCACGTTGCCATACCCTTCTATTATACAACATTGGATTTTGGAACATACAGATGAATGTTGCAAAAGACCTACAACAACATTTTTTGCCTGTTGCAGAATGTAGTTTTTTTGTAGTGATTTTTTCCTTCACTATAATTTTTTTGGCAACAAATATTCATCGTTGCAAAAAGTAGATCCTATTGCATCACAAACACTTCGTTACAAAAAATGAGATTTTGTTACCATAAATTTCCAACTAAAAAATATTTGGCATCTTGGTTTCATCATCGTCATGTTTTTAACAACAATCTTTACCGCTTTTTAACATATTACGATAACTTTTAATATCACCTTATAATTTTTTGGTACTTATTTTTTTCACCACAATCTTTACAACAAACTTTAAAAATGTGCGCATTAAATCACTTATTGCGACAATTTTTTGTATGTCAAAAAATATCTCGTCGCTAAATCACTATTTTGTTGTAGTATATAGCTGTGATTGGGGTTCAAAAAAATTCATCTACAATTGATTTAAAACGAGTGAACATGATTTCCACCATATATGGATCGATGCAAGCTTATACGAGTTGCAATCTTCATTTTGATAAGACAATCAAAAAGTTTGATTTTATAAAAAACAAAGATGAACCGTGAGTTTACAAGAAGATAAGGTGGAGTGCTATTGTATTCATAATATTATATGTAGATATGGAAGAAGCAGCTTATATCTCAGTAATCAAGATTTTTAGGGATAGATCTAGAAGAGTTTTTTGACTTATTTCAATCTACATAGAAAATTTTATATAAAGAAAATGAACTCAGAATTCATAGATATACTGATGCTAGCTTCCAGTGAAGATAGCAAGTCTCAATGTGGATATATGTTTACTATCAATAGTGGAGTGATTAGTCGAAAAGGTTCCAAACATGAAAGAATAACTGATTCAATAATAGAAGTCTAATGCGTTGCTGCTTTAGAAGTAGTAAGGGTTTTGGTCTGGATCAAGAAGTTCATTAATGAATTTTTAGAGTAGCTTCTAACATTATTGATCACATACATTTGTATTGTGACAACAATGGAACCATCGTGCAACCTAATGAACTAAGCTCTCATCAACGATCCAAACATTTGTTAAGGTGGTATCATCTTATCAGCGAGATAATACAAAAAAATACCATAAAGAAAGAACGAATTCCCACAAGTTACTAAATTGCAGCTCTGTAAATAAAGAACGAATTCCCACAAGTTATTAAATTGCAGATCCACTGACAAAGAGTTGTCGCAGCATAAACATGATCGTCATGTAGACTCTTATGGTATAAGATACATAAGTGATTGGATCTAGTGCAAGTGGGAGTTTGTAAGTGTTGTGCCTTATGTCCAATCGATTTTGGATTACACATTTTTTATACGATCAATGCATTGTTATTTATAGAAGATTTATTTTATAATTGAATTATTATTCTGATAAATTAAATTAATAGAGCACGTAGATTTAAGTTTTGATAACTTGTTAATTACAATGAGTTTTGATTGTGAGAAAAAAATTGCATATAACTAAATTTTAAATTATCCGTGGTCGTAAATAATAATGAGATACGGATATCGTTGTTACGGATAGATCAGCGCCTGTGGCATTTTTCATTTATGAAGTGAGTAACTAATCTCACAAACTAAAATGTAGTGACATTTAAATGGACACGTAGATATTTTGGTACGACAACAAAACATTGGAGACCTGCAGTAGAGATTCTATATAGATAACTATCTAAGTTTTGGTGGTTAATCTCTAACGTTCAGTAGTGGAATTGGTCTTTCAGCTTGAGGTCATCATAGTACCTTATATGAGGACAATCATACTTTAGTAATATTTGATGTTGTTCTATCAAAAGTCGCTAATATAACATCGTTCGTGTATGTTAAAAATTGTATAAAGATTGTGAATGATCAATAGAGAATTTGTTGCTCTTATATAGTAAAAGATTTTGATATGCGTTTTATTCAATTAAATTGATAACGAAATCTTTGACTAAGGTGAGTACGTAAGTCGAAAATGTTTTTTTGACTATAATTGACTTAATAGTGGGATGAAAAATATAATTGATAATCGAGATTGATACAATTTTATATCTCGCAATTGATCGGATCATACTAACGAAGTGATTATAGTTTCACGATAAATGAACAAGTTTGGTTTGTCACACAATGCGACATTTCCCATTATATGTAAGCCCTAACACATTGCTCTAGATGTCATCCAGAATGACGAATGTGAATGAGATAGTTAAGTAAATTAATGATAAATTAAAATGAGGTTTTAATGTATCTTATATTAATTGGATCAAAATAATAATTTACGTCGTTTACATCTTTATCAAAACCTAATGGATCACACAGAAAATGAAGAAGTAGAATAATTATATTATGAATTAATTAATTGACAAGTGTTGGATATTTGTAAAATTAATTAATTGGATTTTATTAATGGGTTTAGGTTAATTGATTGGATTAATTAACTTATGGGCCAACTTTAATTTATTAGACTAGTTAAATATTGGGATGCCTTATATTTTGGACCAAGCCCACTCAAACATCGATTAATAAGCAGTTAGAATGTGAGTAAACATAACATATCTCACAATTATCATAATCTTGCTAGCACAAGAAAAAGAAACCTTAATTGTTCGTTAAAATTTGTGTGTCGCAAGCGCACAAGTCACATACAAGTAATATAGTTGACTAACGAGTTCAGGTTGTCGATACCACGAGGAATGTCTACTCAATTACACAATATTTAAATTTGATTTTAAGAATGAAATACAAAATAAAATTTGGATTTTAAAAATAATAAAAATAACTAAAAACTCTACAGAAAGAACAAATCTAAAAATTAAGGTAAGTTGGGGAGAGAAAGTAGTTGGGATTTATGATTTCAATTAACCGTCACCTAATTAAATTCTCAATAAGTCAAAAACTAAATTACTCAGATTCGTTTTCGTATTTTAACTAATTACCCCTCTCGAGTAAAATTAGAAACGAATGATTAAAGGTCAAAAACTATTTTATGCACTAAAAGCTATTTTGATCATCACTCTAATAGAATGTTTTGATCAAAGATGAGATTGATTTTAAAAATGATATTTGAACTTAGATTATATTTCAAAAATATCATTTATTCTTGAAAAACTAGTTGAAAACACTTTCCAAAGTTCCAGGTTTGTCAAAACATTCAGATCGGATCAAAAGTGGCCAAATTGAGAAAACCAGTTTGGCAAACCGTTCAACTGAGAGGCCGATCAAAGGCGTCATCTGGCCTATCAAAAATGGAACAATTCAAAATGTCAGATGACCTATCAAAAATGGAACAATTCAAAATTTGACATTTCTAACTTCTAACCCTTCTGTCCAAAGGCTATATTTTGGGTCATCCGAACTTTTACCCGTCGATCAATTTATATCCAAACTTACAAAAAGCTTTGTAAACTATCTTCTATAAATAGGTTCTCTTTTACAATCAATGCAAGAATTCACATGTGCATTAAAGAGGGAAATATTTTGAGCCAATACTTGAATTTAAATAACATTATTTTTTGACTTCTTCATATAAAAACCTTTGATTAATTGAATCAGGCTTTTAAATCATCACATTCATTAAAGTTTTCTTATCTACTATTTGAGCTATCATTTACTAAGAGAGAAGAAATACATTGTAAAATCATTTTCTTTAAAAACTTAATGTCATATTGAGGTCCCTTGAAAGCTAAATATTTTATAAATGATTGATGCTCCTTGTTTGTAAGTCACCAAAAGCGTTGTAAAGGTTTTGATTGCACCATAAGTCAATTAATATAGTGAAAAGATATTGCTCATGATAGAGACTTTGGTAACGGAAGATGTGGATCATTGGTTTGTGCCAAACCTTCATAAACATGTCTTTTACATCTCTCTTATATTTTAATTATTATTTACGTTTATTATTTAATTGATCTACTTGTCCTTAACTCGCATGATTTAAGATTAATTTTTGAAAAAGTTTAAAAAACCAAATCATCCCCTCTTAGTTAGTTAATCGTGGGCTATAAATTGATATCATAATAAGGTGTGCATTTTGATATTAAGATTTTACGATCTTGAGTAATGGCTAACCATAATATAGAGAGGCATTCTACAAATCGTTCTCGTCTTTTTAATGACGCTCATTATAACTATTGGAAGGCTAGAATGATGATATATATCCAATCCATAGATTATAACATTTGGGAGGTTGTTGAATTTGGTTCTTATGAGCCTAAAAAAGTTATTAAGGTTGATGGTAAACCGGATCAATTCATTTCAAAACATAGAGAGGATATGATGAAGAAGATAAACAAAAACTATTTTTAAATGTTAGAGCAAAAAATATACTTTATTGTGCTTTAGATAAAAATAAATTTAATCATGTTAGCACATGTGATTCCGCTTATGAAATTTGACATACTTTAGAAATTACTCACGTGAGTACTAATAAAGTGAAAGAAACTAATATCAATCTTTTGATTAAAGATTTTAAAAATTTGTTTATGAAACAAAATGATCTCATTCTGATATGATTTCTCATTTTACCGAAAATTTATTAATGGTGAACTTGTAAATAGAATTCTTAGGTCCCTCTCAGAAGATTGGAGTTCATTGGGGATGTTAATAGAAAACACTAAAAATGTCAACATATATCCATTGGAGAAGCTCTATAGAACATTGATGATGTATGAGCTAAATCACATCGAAACAAAGGAGAAACAAGTAAAAGCAAAGAAAATGAACGAAAGATCCTCCTAAGCGTCAAATGGTTTTAAAGTCAGCAATTGATAAAAGCACTACAAGCGAATACATGAATTATGAAGAACTTGATGGCCTAGTTCTTCTTGTCGAAAATGGAGAGTTCTTTTTTTTTTTTTTTACAACAATCACCAATTCCAAAAGAGAGATGAAAAGAGTAAGAAGATCATTTGTTGTGATCGTAACAAACTCGGTCACAAAATAACCGAATGTCCCAACATGAAAAGATTCGTCAAAAAGATAGCACTCCAAGAAATATGCGATGAGAGTGATGATGATGATCATGAAGAAGATGAGAGTCAAGAGGACGTTGCCAACATGTACTTCATGACTATTGAAAATGAGGTAAACTCAAATAACAATTCTTTATATGATGAATTATCTATTTCCTATGATGAACTTCTTGAAAAATTTGAAAAAATTCTCTCAAGCACTCTACCCTCAAATAAAGAATTTCTTTATTGAAAAAGGATGTAAAGAAACTTTTGAAAACACAAAAGGATTTTGAAAAAGAAAATCACAATTCTTTAACTAAAGAGAACTCTTCTTTAAAAGAAAATATTATAGATTTGACTAAAATTATTCATAAATTTGACAAGGCAAGAAAAATTCCGACTCGATGCTTGGTGAACAAAAGTGTGTTTTCAACAAAGGGGGAATAAGATACAAGCATTTCTTGAAACAAAAATCTCTCAAAAATTTCTTTGTCAACTTTTGTAATAAAAATGTGTTAGATTTTAAATATGTTATTGGCGATTCTGTAAACAAAAGGGACTT